>SDVU01000065.1:0-23113 GCA_016256075.1 Dictyocoela muelleri | reverse complement strand
CAATATATAAATAAAACTATAAACTTCCCCTTTAGGGGAAGTTTATAGTTTTATTTATATATTGCTTCTAATTTAAACATATTTTCGTTCTGGGAATTTTCACAAAAAATTACACATTCTTTATATTTGACATTTTTTGTTTACTTCTATTTTTAGTATATAAAAGTGGTGTTATATAATAGAACAGTACTGTAATTTTAGATAGTTCGTTGTTATTTTTATAGTGTTAATGGAGGGTAGTATATTGTAAATCGAGGAATATAATGAATTTTTTTTCAACCAAATTCTTCAATCGGTAAAATCGCTATACTTCTATGGAAAGAATAACTGATACCTCGTTCAATATACTTTAATGCTCTTTTAATATCAACATTTTTATAAATACCCAGACCATTCAATATCGTAGAATTTATCTTCTCTGATACTTCATTTGACTGTGGATTATATGGTGTAGCGTAGACATAAATAAACTTATATTTTTTAGATAATACTTGAAAATCCTTTGAAGTATATTGAGTTCCTTGCTCATTCAGAACTTTTTGCGGTTTTGAATAGATTTTAAGCCAGTGTTTTTCAAATTTACTTGTTATTGTGTTGGATTTTATATCATTGATCTTTATAAGCTTTGAATATCTAGAAAAATGTACTGTTATTGTAAGAATGTAACACTTCTCCTCCCCTTTAGAAAAATCTATAGGCCCTAATATATCGCTACTTATATATTCGAAAGGCATTGATGGAATATTAGCTATATTTTTTTTTACGTATTTAGAGAAATTATATTTACTGATTTGGCAAGCATTACAATTTGTTATAGAATTTTCAATATTTTGTTTTATATTTTTAATTTCAAAGGCGTTTTTTAATGTGTAGTAGGTTTTCGATATTCCTGGATGAGCAAGAAAATCATGAACATCTTTTAAAAACACAACAATATATTCATCTGGAATTTTAAGTTTATTATTTTCAATATTTAATTTATTATCATAGTTATATTTAAAATTTTTAATAGGATTTTTAGATTTAGAATTTTTTTTAATTAAACATAGATTTCTAGATAAATAATCTGCTTCTTTATTTTTATTTCCAGATATATGTTTCAGTTTGTAATTATATTCTTCAATTTCAATTTTCCACCTCTGGACACGGCTTGAATCTAAATCCTTCTTAAATAATAAATTTCGATTATCAGATAATATAATTATTTTAGATCCATAAATAATATTTCTAAATTTTTTTAAAGCTTTAAGAATTGCAAAAACTTCCTTTACCATCGTTGTATAATTTAGTTCACTATTACTCAATTTGGCGCTAAAAAATCTTATAACTTTATCATACTGTATAAGAATTGCCCCAATAGCTTCCTTACTAGCATCAGTCTTTAAAAAGAATTCTTTATTCAAGTCTGGATGATGTAGAATTTTAGAATTAAATATCTGATCCTTTATTTCATTTATAATTTCATCATCTTTAATATTCCATTCTATCTTATTATTATTATTATTTTTCAATTTTTTATTGTTTTATAATAATTTCATACTCATATTTTTAACAAAAGGACGTAAATAATTTATAAATCCAATTATTCGTTGCAATTGTTTTCTATTTTTGGGTTTTTTGAAGTTAAAATTATTCATCAATGAAAGATCGGGTTGAATACCGATATAACTTATAATGCATCTCAAATAAGTAACTTTATTTTTAGCAAAATTGCTTTTTATAAGATTTATGGTAAGATTATTCTTCTTTAAAAGTATTAATACTTTTTTTATTTAATCAAAATGTTGTTTGATATTCTCTGAATGAATTAAAATATCATCTTAATATTATTTGACATAAGGTATATTCTTAAAAATTGAATTCATTAATCTTTGAAATGATCTTGGTGCATTTGTAGTTTCGAAAAGCGGTTTATTAAATTCATACTGTCCTCAAGGCAACACAAATGAAGTCTTGTGTTTGTCCTTCTCATTAATTTCAATTTGATGATATCCTGAATTTAAGTCAATTTGTGAAAAATACTTACTTCCATGAAAATCGGATAAAATATCTTTGATTTCAGGTATCGGATAATTTTCTGTAACTGTAATATCGTTTAGTAACTATAATCGATCTCTAATCTTAGGTCATTATCTTTTTTTGGAATAACAAATGCCAGGATGAAAATTCAAAATTAGGGTCTTGTTATACCTTCTTTTGAAAGCCTATAAATTGCTTTTTCTAGTGGTATTCTGAGTTTTAATGGTATTTTGTACGGCTTTTATTTTATTGTCTCATTTTTCAATAACTTTATTTCATGTTTATAACCTTTATATTTACCTAATTTTTGTGATGACGATATAAAATTCTCAAAATGTTTATTAAAATCATTAATTGTGTGAATATTCTTAGGTTAAATGTCTTCATTTGTAATTTCACCATCATTACAAATATTTTTATATTTATTTACTCTTAATAATGGATCTTCAATTTCAATTATATTTCTTGAAGAGTTTACGTTTATTTTATGTTTTCTTATAAAATTGAATCCGATATGAACGTATTCTGGTAACCCATCTAATAAATACATTTTAGTATCAAATTCATATGAAGAAAATATCATAAGTTTAAAACTAACATCGCAATATTTTTTAACTTCTATATATTTGCCATTTCCAAGAGTGATTTGTATAAAGTCAAAATTAATAATATCTAAGTTTAATTTTTGAACAATGGCCGGATTTATAAAATTCTCATGGGCATCAGTATCTAATAGAACGTTTACATAAAATTTGTTTATCTTTCCTTTAAATTCTAATAATTTATTCTGCATTTTACTTGATTAAATAGTAAATTTTTTATATCAGATTTCTTATTTTCATATTCGCGGTACTTATTAGAATAACATTTATCAGTTGAATAAGAGACCGTATTATGTATTTTACAAAACTTTCTAATTTGAGATTTTTGATTATTTTTATAATCATATAATATTTTTCTAGATTTCTTACGTCTATGTAATATGCTTAACGCATCTTCAATATTCATTATATCTTTTTCTTCAAGATATTCTTGTTCTTTAAAATTTAATCCTTTTAAGAAATATTCAAATATTTCTCTATTTGTAATACTAGATAATTTAGTATCATACAAACACATATTAGCTTTTGAAACTAAGTATTTAATTTTTTTCCATACGATTCTATATTCGGAAAATTTCTGGTTTTTAAAGAATTTTTTTCTTCCATATACAACATATAATCTTCTTTTGGATGTGCTGCTATTGAAAGTAAATCTAATGCTGTTTTTAAAGATAAAGCATTTTTAAATATATAGTGAAGTTTTTTATCACTTACTAATTTCAATGAAGCTAACGCCATATTATCTTTCCAATTATTTAATGTAGCCACGTTTTCAATATATTTATTCCACATATTAAAATCTTGAAGTTGGAGATTTTGAAGATGTTCAATTTGAACCATAGGCCCTTTTACGCCATTGATTTTTGTCTCTAATGTTTCTATTCTTAACGTATCTTCATAATTATTGCGCATATACTTTTCATTATTTCACCAATTTGAATTCAAATTGTGACAATCATTAAGATAAAAATAATTTTTTAAACTTTCTTTTATTTAAAATTCTGTGTTCCTCATTCACCATAATTTTTTATTTTTAAATCTTTAAATACCTTTTAATCGCATTGCGAACCTATAAAACAACATTAAATCTTTTTAACTCCTTTAAAATCATTGGCCCTTGTGTCTAAACACTAATTATGTTTCACGACAGACACCTATGGATTTTGTCAGGATATAATATAAATAATCATCATTTCTATAATAATTAAGTGGTTTTATTAATAATTTGATAGTGAAACAGACCCAGATAGCTCGGTGGTTAATACACTTGAAGTGAAATTTTAGTATCGCGATTCAAATAATTATAAATAATTGGATAAATAATTAGATAATTATATTAAGTGATCATATTTATAGAAATATAGTAATAGTGTGTCTAGTTAAATAACTGGGGTTTGAAAACAACGAGGGGTACAATATTTTTATATTTAAAATTCTATTTAAACAACCCATCCTTATTCTGTCGAGTTTGAAATATAACAGATTAAAAAAACAACGAGCTACACTTAGAAAGTTATTGAAATATACAAAAACTAATGATTCTAAAATATCAGGATTGTAGGATTTCTATAAATTCATTATCTTAAAAAAAGACAGCTCTAAATCTTCAGAGTTCGTTATTTTCGCAGTCATGCAAAAAATACATTGAAGTGATAATTTATTCTTCGTTTTCCTCATTTGACCAAATAATGAACATATTAAGAGTAATATGTTTATTTCATGAATCATTTTAAAATGAAGAAATGATCGATGAACATGATTTGAAAAAAACTACCATTTCAAATTTAATAACACAAATACGTATATATGTAGATATATACCGAAAACCTTATGAATTCATTAACCTTGAGTGGCAACTAGAAGTTGACGATACACTATTGGCAAGACGGAAATATGAATCAGGATGCCTCGTTGAAGAACAATGGTTATTTAGAGTGCATTGAAAGAAATAGGGGACGTTTTTTTATTAAAGACTGGGAATAAGAGAGACTTGCTGACACTTAGACACGTTATATGAGATAGGATTTCTGATGATTCAACTGTTTATCGTGATCAATGGAATACATATGGAAAAAATTTTTAGAGAATGTGAAAAAAAATGTAACCATATACGGTTAATCATAGTGTACCTCGCTAAACCCCTGGAATACGAATGTTCATACGCAAAACATTGATAGTTTATAATAATCCTTAAAAGGTTTTTAATATCACGAAATTTGAATGACAGAGAAAGGATTCACTTTATATTTCCGAGTTTATATTCAGGAAGTGTCATAAAAATAAAACTCCTAAAGATCTCTTTTTAATTTTAGTTAGATTAGTATTTAAAGTTTAATAAAAATATTAATAATATAAGTTAATTTTTTAATTTTAAAATATTTTATTTTAGAATATAAAATTAAACACTATATTCAATTATTTCGAATTAAAAAAATCTGATTATTTTTTAACTATCATTATTAATTTTGATATTTTTTATGTTAGTTTAAAAATAAAAAATACAAAAATTTTAGTCATAAAAATATTGATTTAAATAAAATCGTAAATATAAAAATATTGGACCCACCGTTTTTTTTAAAAAAACATAATTTTTAAACCCCCATGATTTTCCAAAACGCTCGTTATTTAACGAACCCGTAAAAATATATTAGCTTTTTCAGTTTGGTATAGCTGATTAAGACTTGGTCGGTTGAAGAACACATAATACTTCCACATATAAAAAAACATTTTTACCCCTTTTCAAATGATTGAAAATCATGAAATTGAATTTTTAATAAAATCAAAATAAATATAAACTTATAAAATTTGTAAATTCAAATTTAAAATATTAATAAGTTTTATTTAAAAATATATATTTAAAACAGTACTGAGTTCATCGCCTTTATTATTTCTTATTAACATGTATCTTAATAGGAATGCATTAATGTATTTTCGTCTTCTTAAACTTATTGGTATTCCTCTTTTCAGACTAGACCAATTCGCTTCAATTGTATTTGTATGGCAATTACTCTCGGGATCAACAAAATTTTCCGAATGATTAACTGTTTTGTGTTGATAACCTAAATTTTTAAGTTCAGAATAACCACCCCATTTATCAGTATATATTTTTGATTTTTTTTTTACAAATAATAAAGTGAGAAAATTTAATACAGATTTTTTTCTTTTTATAATAGGTAGCATAATAATTCTTTTTTGAGGAGTTCTTTCTACAAATCCTAAAACCCAGATATCTTTTAATAATCTACCTCTATTATACTTTCTATGAACTAAATGGCTTTCATCTCCTTCTACAATAATATCTACTCCCCCTAATTTTTCAATATCATAAATATATTTATAAAAAATGAAATTAGAAATGTCAATTATTGTTTTCCTTACACATGACCTTGTAACATTATTTAATATTGCAATATCAGCGATTGTTTTCTTTTTTATAAAATCATTATAAATAGCAAGCATCAGATTTAAAGATATCTTCTTTCGATATAAAGGTGTATTTTTCGTAACGCTTGTCTCGTATCTGCAAATACTTTTATTACATCTTACTATCCAATGTTTTTTGAAAACAATACTACACTTGCCACAACACCTTTTACAAATTTTATCAGTCTTTATTAATTTTGATTTTATTAAAAATTCAATTTCATGATTTTTAATCATTGGAAAAAAGTTAAAAATGATTTTTTTTAACGTGGGGGTATTAAGTGTGATTCAACCAACAGGATTTAGAGTATTTTTTGATACATATGTGTTAAAAGGATGCATTTGGATTGAGAAATGCACTTTCCATTTCTAGAATTCAATAAATAGTGCACTAGAAGGCTTATAAAACGGCTAAGCGTCAATTCGCCTATAGGCGAATTGACGCCTTTTTCGCCGAAATGAAATCTGGCGTCAATTCGCCTATAGGTGAATTGACGCTTTTAAATTAAAATATTAATAATAATTAATTAAAAATGAAAAAGGTATATCAAGTATCAAAAAACCCAATTTAATTAAATGAAAATTGCTGATTTTCTAAAATTAAACTAAGATAATCTTCCCATGATAAGAAATCGAAATTTTCTACAAAAATAAAAAGTTTACGTGGTGCATGCACGTTATACGTCGGTTTTGAAAATAAACGGCGGTTTTGAAAAAATCTAAAAAATGTCTAAAAAAAATTTATTATTAAAGCGTTAAAGATGTCATAAAACGAGTTGACTTCCTAATTCATAGAGAAACATAAAATTATGAGGTAAACTCGTTTTATGACCTCTTTAACGCTTTAATAATAAATTTTTTTAGACATTTTTTAGATTTTTTCAAAACCGCCGTCTATTTTCAAAACCGCCGTATAACGTGCATGGACCATTTTTTATATATTTTCTTTTATACATATTGCGAAAATCAGTTTTCAATATGTATAAAAAAATTATAAAAAATTTATTTATCTTTGTTAATGCCATTTGTGTATATTCGATATTTTACTAGAGAAAGAGTATCTAAGGAAGAATAGACCCCAATATTTCTAAAACGTGGAATTTCAGCACATAATACGCAAATAATCGCTGGCTCTAATGTATGTTTTTTATTAAATAATTAAATACATCTTATAATGTAAAAATGCGTTATTATTGAAGTAATTCTATAATGAGTTATTATTTAAAAGAATTAAATTCTAACAAAAAATCAATTTTAGTACTTTTGTTTCTTTTCCGGGCTAAATTTTTTTTTTAAAAAAAAATTAGCCCGGAAAATATACAAGACCCCTAACATCGCTATTTTTTACATTCTATATATTTGCGCTTCCAAGTGTGATTTTTATAAGCTCAGTATTAATAATATCTAAGTTTGATTTTTGAACGATGTCTGAATTTATAGAATTCTAATGTGCACCAGTAACTAATAGAACTTTTCATAAAATTTATTTATCTTTCCTTTAAATTCTAATAATTTATTCTGCATTTTATTTGATAAACAGCAACTTTTTTATATCAGATTTCTTATTATCATCTTTGCGGTACTTATTAGAATTGCATTTTTCAGTTGAATGAGAATTAATCTTAGTATTTTACAAAAAGGCTATAATCCATTATACGGTGCGAGAGGAAATTATACGGTGTGAGGAAAAATTATACGGTGCGAGGGAAAATTATATGGTGCGAGGGAAAAATATACGATGCGAGGAAAATTATCGATGCGAGGGAAAATTATACGGTGCGAGGAAAAATTATACGGTGCGAGAGAAATTTTTTTATTTTTTTTAAAAAAAATGCCTCAATAAAATATAAGAACTAACTATGGAAATTTTTGAGAGTTAAAAAATGAACTATTACTTGGATACGAACGTTTATCTAGTATTACTACAGAATTCAGATGTAATGAAGTAAGATGAAAACCAATGGGACGGTCATTTTAGCGCAAAATGTCATTTTAGCGCAAAATTAAATTTATTTTTTTTTAATTATAGACCCCTCGTGGTTTTTATTTTTCGTTTGTTTTAAGAAAAAGGGTACATAAAATGTCACAGCCCTATAAAAATTTCACGTCTGATGAAAATATAAAAAAATAAAATTAAAAAATTAGTATTAATAATTAAATTTAATGATTATGAATAAAAATAAAAAATAAATGTTTAAATAAAAAATTTCAATCATAAAAATTTTAATATTAAAATTAAATTTTAAATTTTAAATTTTTATTTTACTATAATTTATAATTATTATTTTTTTCAATTTTGAAATTAAATTGTATTTTTAGTTTACAAATTTCAAATTTTTGTTTTTAAATTCAGAATTCTAAATTCAAAATCTAAATTTAAGTTTTTAAATTTTTTCTCTACAATTCTTATTTTTTATTTTAAATTTTTAATTTTTCATCAGACGTTTAATTTTTATAAGGCTGTGACATTTTCATGTACCCTTTTTCTTAAAAAAACCAACGAAAAATAAAAACCATTAGGGGTCTGTAAAAAAAAATTAAATTTAATTTTGTGCTAAAATGCCATTTTGCGCTAAAATGACCGTCCCGAACTATTACTTGGATACGAACGTTTATCTAGTATTACTACAAAATTCAGATGTAATGAAAAAAAAAGATATGATAATCGATATATGTGATTTTGCAATGAATTTGTCTAGAAAAGATTAAACAGACGAATATCTTAAATAATGAAATAAAGTAATAAATACGGTTATTAAATTTTAAATAAAATGTTTTTGGATTATAACTTCTTGTTAATTATTTTTTAAATTTCCCCTCAAATCGTATAATTTCTCCTCGCACCGTATAATAGATTTTTTCCGTTAGCTCTTATATTTTATGAGGAAATTTTTTTAAAAAATAGAAATTTTCTCTCCACCGTATAATTTTCCCTCACCGTATAATGATTATAGCCGAAAAAACATATATACTTATCAAAAAGAAGTTGACATGAATTTTTGAAAAAATATTATTACTAATAAAAATTAAGCATTAATGATTCAGTGGTTGAAGTATATTAAACGATCATTTCCCGAACTGGTAATATAAAGACACATCGCCATAGATTATGATACACCGGGAATTGTATGGCTATTTGATATGATTGAAAGAAATAATCCAAAAAATTTTAGATTATCTATATTGACAGATCAAAAATAAACTACATTATCTGAGGCGATGGATTAACACATGATGAAGGGTAGTAATATTGTATCAGATGGGGATCGTTCTTATCCTAGTGTTTTACGAAGAGTATCATGCGAACATGTGATTGTTTAACATAATAATGGCTTTGTGAGTGGCTATGAGGAAAACATGAACAAAGTGAAAATTTACGGTATCACCTTAAAAGTGAATTAAGATCACGGCCTGGTGTTCCATATACAAAAATTGATTACTTTTAAAAGCAGTTATCGTATAATAAGAAATATTCGGTCAATTCGACTAATGATGACATCATAAGCGTCTTTACTAAGATCTGCCAGCTTATTTTTAGCGATTATTAAACATTATTTATTTTAAAAATTATATTAATTACTTTTTAAATATATTTATTATAAAAATCACAGCCCTGGAGAAAAAACTCCCCTTATAATAGAAATCCTTTTCACCAGTAGCGCCAAATTTTCTTATTGTAGTAATCAGGTCAATTAAATTTTCATGATTAGGAAAATGACTAATTATTGGCGTCCTTATAAATTTTATTTGAAATGACATTATCTACCTTTTATGTTGTTGTGTATTTAAAATACTTCGAAAGTTTTTTTTTTCATAACATTGGTTCATTTGAATTATGGGCACTAGTACCAGAATACGGATCTAAAAATATCCAAATCTGTCCGTTTTTATAAATTTTTGTAATTATAATATTTTATAACTAATTAAAATCACTGTTCTCAGATATCAATGTCTAATGCCAAAAAGAGTATATCACGAGTAAATTTTTTTCTAAGGGGGAAAAAAATTACGCGCGATATACTCTTTTTGGCATTATACTTTAATATCTAAGAACAGTGATTTAAATTAGTTATAAAATATTATAATTACAGAAATTTATAAAAACGGACAGATTTGAATATTTTTAGATCCGTATTCTGGTACTATTACCAAATCATTATTATTGGATTTTTTATTAAATCGTTATTTTCAAAAGTTTTAAAACAAATTTTTAGTCATGAAATCTCCGATGAGGGTGTTATTTGTTTCTTTATGTAAATTAAATTTCTTATCCTTTGTAAAACCACCTCTTTATACAAACCTGATTTTAATTTTACATTTATCATCAGAGGGGAATTTGAGTAAAAAATTCGTTAACTCGCCCAAATTGAGGAGTCGACGCTTAAAAAACATGCATAATTTTAAATAATATAAATTTTCTAGATAATACATTATAATTTAATCGTAAAAGACAATATTTTATGCCACGCGCGCAGCACGCTACCCATACTAGAGGTGGTATCAATACCGGAGGCGCTATATATGCTGGAGGCGCTACCAATGCTAGAGGACCTTCTAATGATAGAGGCGCTACTCGAGTTCAATCCCCGGGTATGGCCCCTTTTATTTTTAATAATAATTCTAAAAAATTAAAAATTATAAACAAAAAAAATTTGTGTTAAAATTCCAAATAATTAAAAAAAAATTAAAAAAATAAGAAATTTAAACGAAATATAAAATTCTAAATGCTAAAATGATATTAATTTTATAAAAAATTTAAAATTAATTATAAATTTAAAAATAATTTTTAAAAATAATTCAACTACTTTTCTTAATACGGCTCATATGTACTATTTTTAATTCATTTGTTGTAAATTTAATATTTTAACTCTATTATAGCAGTGGTCTTTAACCTTCTTTTCCTACGGCCCGGTCAGAGTGTAAAAAAAAATTCGCGGACCGTTCAAAGTATAAAAAAAATACGCGGACGGCAAATTTTATACAATTATTTATATATCAAAATTGAACCAACACGTTTTCTATCTCGTAAACTTGCAAGATTGCATGTGGTTAACACTCTTGAATGTAAAAATTATGCATCGGGTTGTAATCTCGCAGACTTCACTTTAATAAATAAATAGGGTTGACATTATGCGATCAATAAGTATATAACTATAGTATTAATATACAGTTGTTCCAGTCTGATATGCCTGATTAAGACTTTATCTAAATTGAAAATAAAGCTGAAGAAACTCTTGTAGATGTGAGGATGAGTGCGGTGACGTATCTTTGCAAAAAGTATGGAAATGGAAAAACCATGAAACAGACTCTAATTGCTCGTATTTTGCAGAATTATTATAGTATGAAAATCATGTATACACCCGAGTTTCTGTGTAGCTTATGAGTGACGTATTAGGTGAACACGGGGAACCAAAGATCTAAAAACTATGGCAGGTAAAACACTACGGTTAGGCAAGTATGTATGTTATTAACATGTAATATGAATATATATATTATCCGCGACCGGTAAAATTTTCTCACCGAAACGGCAAATTTTTTCCCACGGACCGGCAAATTTTTCCCACGGACCGGGGGTAGCCGACCACTGTATTATAGGATAATCATTCTAAAAGCTCATATTTATCAGTATGAAAAAGGCTATTAAATTTACCTCTTCTATTTTTTGTGTTATTATCGTTTTCTCTTTTTTATAATTAATTTATCTTTTACTTTATAATTATATTTTGAAATATGAACTAGCGAGTTTCGATCCATTCTTTGCAAATATTTTTTTCGTAAAAATTCTTTCCTTTTCCATTTTAACATTCTCGTTAATTGACCATTCTGATATATCATTTCTGGCATCATGATAATTTTGGATATTATTTTTTTTCATATGTTTCTAATTTTATTTTCCTCTAACTATGTGTATTCATTTAAAAAATTGTAATATTAACTGTTTTAATTGCTTACTGATTTATTCCTGTCCAATTCATTTTCTATTTCTTTAAAGTTTTAATTTCAGCAATATTTTTTTTTCATTAAATTATTAGTAATAGGCTTTCTTATATAAAAATCATCAAATGGAAGTTAGACATGATAAGAATGTTTTGTGATTTTATAATCAAATACTGCTTTTTTTAAAATGTGATATATAAACTTTTTTTATTTACATATACAATAGATGGTGGTTTTTACGACGAAAATTCAAAAAATCTTGCGTAAAAAGAACTTCTTGCGTAAATATCGCCTTATATAAAAAAATATAATTAATGTTAATAATGTTTAATATTCATGGCTCTTTGGTAAATCTCTTAAAGACATAAAAATATAATCAAGATCGTTTAGAAAGTTTTTCTACATACTCGTAAATTATTAAATCAGCAGCATCATGTATTTTGCTTTATATGTTGGCTATTTTTGGCAAAATCTCAAAAAGAGCCGCAAAAATATGAGAAAAAGCAGATATAAGACGATCTTTATTATTTTAATCTACCTATAAGTATCTTTAAAAGAAACAAAATTTCCATCCAATTCGTCTATAGAAGTCTCATCGAATTTAAATCCACATCATAACTTTTTTTCTGGCATGTTAAAACAAGTCAGCTTTGTTTCAACAATTTTATCTTATTTATATCACAACTTGATCAATATAATAATCGATCTATAAGAGCACATTTAAAATATTAATTTCTTTAATTTATGAAGGAATTATAACATTATTAAAATCCGTGTAAACTAGAAAACTTGTAATTTTTGTTCTACTTTTATTTAATGGATTTATGATTTCAATATCTATAAGCTGAATAATTGAGGTAGCCTTTGAAAATGTAAACAAAAATTTCGATTTCTGTTCTGCTATTCATTAGATGTTAGAAAAATTTTCAAGTATAAACAAAATATTAGGTTTTTACGATTAGGCAATCGTTTAAATTTCATATATACTTCTAAAAAGACTCTCTGAAGCCATGATGGTTTGTCAGACCGGAAAGAAATAATATAAAAATCTTAGTAAATTCGCGAAAGGTTCGCGGATTCATTGATCTCTTGATCATCAAAGGTTTTATCCATTCTTTAAACAAGTTAATCCCCGACATAATTATATCACGCGTCTTGTTTTGCTTTATACTTTTATGATAATTTTTTATCATAAACATAGTATCTATCTGAATTTTTTTTAATACAGATTTGTTTCTTTAATATTGAATATTTCTCTCTCAGAATATTTGGTGATCTCTTCTTTTAATCAATAATTAAAGAACAAATTCACTTCATGTCTGCACGTTCAGTTCCTAATGTAATCCAACACTGTCAATCTTGTTTTTTATATAATTTTCTTTACGATATGATAATCAACTACCCACTCTCGATAATATTTTTTTCTTATTAAAATCTTATACAATAACTTTAATAACTTAAAAATTAACCGTTATGAGGCATTCTCTCAGCTTTAATTCCGGTTTATAATACATGGGAATTATCTATAGGCTTCGTAAAAAGGGCTTGCACTGTGTCGGATGTAATGAAATTAATTTCAGAAATTATGATTAGGGGAAATTAGAAGAGTTAAATGGTGGACTAAGATTTTTAGTTTATTAAAAGAAGAAAACAAATTTTTATTGGTTTTTAAAGGTATAAAAGAAAATAGGGTTCTACCACGACTTGATTCCCCCTTTTGGAAATATAAAATGCTTGTGATCGAATATGGAATTAATAAAGCATAATAAAAAAATTGTAAAATCTCGAGATACTCTACTGTCCGACCTCACTTTTGGGGGCACTTTTTTATAGAAATTGCCCCTAAAGCGAGGTTTTAATGCGGGGCGAGGTTTTTGTAAAATTTTATTAATCCAATATAAAAGTAACTGTGGTTATCAAAAAAACTATAAAAATTAAAAAAAATACCCTAATTAATTCTTTCTTTTAAATTTAGCAAAAAATTTTAAAAAGGTTTATCTTCTGGACAAAGAAAATCTGTTATTTTACTTCCAAAGCCATGTTTCTCCTTCCATTCTTTTATAATTTCAATCTTTAAAAGCATCAATTCTACTATTTTCGAAGAAGACAACTCTCCTGCAAGTGCATAAAATTTTTCAAAGTGTAACAAAGCTGTTTTTATCATATCACGAGGAGAAATTGATTCGGGATTAAAATCAGCATATAAGATGTCTTCATCATCAACGTCAAAAAATTCGTCATAGACATTGGAAACAACCCTCCCAGTATGATAGACTTATCTTCTGAGTTTTCTAAAGACAAAGTACTCTCTCTTTCTCGTAATCCTTTAGAAAAACAATTTATAATTGTTTCCTTTGATATTTTGTCCCATAGTATTGAAATCAAAATGATGGCATCTTTTATATTTAAACTATCAATGCTACTGATTCAGTACCCGTAAAATCTCAGTCTAATGAATTTATTAAGGCATTTTGATAATGATCTTTTTATGACCTAATAATACCAATATCCAAGGGTTGGATTATTGATGTTGTATTTTTTGGAAAGTATAAAAGTTCCACATGGCTAAGTTTAACACTTTTATGCGCTGGAGAATTGTCCAATAAGAGAAGAATCTTTCTATTTTGCCTAGACATATCATTGTTCATTCGTCTAAATATTCAATAAATAATGAGCTATTCATCCATGTCTTAGATGAAAACGTATAATTAATACCAACTTCTTCAGGGGAAAAATTTTCAAGTGTCATGGCGTTTTAAAATATCCTATAACAAGCGTAAAAAAATTTCACCTTCCATGATGACGTAAGCATGATGGTAACTCTAGTTTTATTTATCTTTATTTCTTTGAAATTATCTTCAGATGTAACCAAAGATTTTTTCGGCAAATTTTTGTAATAGGGCGGTCTAATCACTATTGAAAATATCACGAGGGTTAAAAATTTTCAAAGCTTTGGTAAATATTTCTTTAAAGTCGTCTAAACTGCTAAAATCAGAGAGGTTGACTTTCTCCTGAAATGTTTTTAGCAGACAATTCATGTCGTTTTTTAAACCTATTAAGCCAGTCATATGACACCTTAAAGTCTTTATATATATTTTTTAGCCAATTTTAACACTATAGTTATGGGTATAGTGTCATTTTTGGTTATTTTTTTCTGTCTAAGGTAAGAAAATACCTAAAAATCTGCGCATCTAGATAATAATATTGTATAGAACGCTGTTTATTGACAATTTTAAGATTTTAATTAGAATAAGATTTAAAAATTATATTTTTAATAGTTTTTTTTATTCTAAAGACACTCCCTTTAGATATTCCGTATTTTTTTGCTAAATCTTTTACCTAAATAGTACATCTCCTACAATCTTCTATAAATTCATCTCGTTCCTTCTTACAAAATTTTTTATAAAGGGTAAAACTTAAAAAAATATTAACATTCCCCGAAAACGGGGTTAAAAACGACAAATTGCTCATGTTATTCTATAAAATAAAACTAAAATTGTTCGAAAACGAGAAAACGCTCCAAAAATTAGGGTTTTATATGGGGCGGGAGCCCCACTTGTAGGTTTTTAGGTTAGGGCGGGGTTGGTTGGACTGTATACTAAAAAATATGAAATCTATATAAAGCGTTACATTTTAAAAATTTATATTATGAAATAAAAAATGTTGCACAAAACCTTATATTAGCCTTTTGTTAGTTTTTTATATTTCACACTTGCCTCTGTTCTTTTTGATATTCTCTGACTTTAATCAAAAAAATTTAAACGTAAAAATAAATTGAAAGTAGCTACTAGTATAAAATAAATTAATCGACATAAGTTATATCCAAGAAATTCATAATAAGATCTTTTAACAAAAATTTTATAGTTTTAAATAATTAAAATCAAAATATTTCCAAAAAATACATAAAAATATATTTTGCGCAATAATCAATTTAAAATTTATTCATAGTATAATTAATGTAAACATAAAAATAAAGATCCACTTCAATGCTTCATCAACTCATTGACCGTCAATACTTATCGTAAATAATTTTTAAGTATCATAAATAACTTAAAAACGTCATTATGAAATTTTCAACATAAATACGGCTATTTGTCATTCACCCAAAAAGAAAAGTAGTCGGATTTGCACCCAATAATGATACCCCCTATCTATTTTCAAATTTTATTTTAAAATGTTTCAAAAAGAATATCAATAAAAATTATTTAAAATAAAATAAAAAATGTCAAACACGAAAATATAATAACAAATTATTATATTAATTTTAAACAAATATCTTCCTTAATCTTATAAAGAATTGCAATAACATTATAATATTGTAAACAAGGTTGCTTTTCATAATTTTTTTAGAATATTTATAATTTTACAATTTTCATTATTATTAATTATTTCATTATTTTTATATAAAATATCCTATTTATATAGTTTTCTACTGAGGCGTGTTTGTTTTAAATTCGATGACTAATTCTATAGATTGGGATGTGCTTTAATAAAGTTATTGTTTAATGATCGGAGCTAACCTTCTAATCAATTTATGGGTATAGAAACATTATTAATGATTTATCATAAACAAACTTAAATGTCACAGCGAAAATATTCATGGGCTTTTTATCATAAATTACAACATCGCGACAATAAACACTTTAAAAATCTTTCCAAATGATTGATATTTCACTTATTTAGTTTTTATTAAAAAAATTTTAAAGTTTTTGAATTTTAAATTTTATATCTTTTAGAGAACGTAGGCTATTGAAAGTATCATTCGAATGTCTTCTCATAAACTTTGACTTGTTATAATGACTTATCAGATTGCTTTTTTGTAGTTTACTTAATAATATCTGAAAAAGGGCACAAAAAAACAACTCTAAATCAATGAATTAATAAAGAATTCATTCAAAGCTGCAAAAGATTCCATCTCAAAATTTATTGTAATATATTGAGGTGTTATTTTGATTTTTTTATAATATAATTGAAACGTCAGTATGAGATGATTTTGATCTGTTTTTCATTATAATGTATACTAAATTCACACACTTATAGAAATCAATCCATAATTGTATATACTTGTTCAAAATAGAAAGACACACTTTTAAGTTTCATCACAATACCATATTCGAATATTCTAAATATGAAATATATGTTTCTGTTGAATATATTAAAATTCGATTGGGATTATTTATTACCGAAGAAATAACAAAAATTTTTCATTTGAAAATGTATTCTTAATAGTATTATTTATTTTATCAATGTATTATACTATGTAGTTTTTTTTCGCCAATTCCTTGTTCTTATATCAACAAAGCTTCTGTTTGACTTTAATTATAAAATTGATGTTGAAACTATGCCAAATTTCCGCTGAAATTATATATCTAAGACGTTCAGATGTAGTCATTGATTTTTTAATTCATCGATTTCTAACATATTCAGCTTCATTTTTGGCAAGATTTCTTGTATGATTATGTTCAGTTTTGTTAATACAAATGTTATTTTTTTAAAATACCAGCACCTCTATATTTGCGATTTTGGCATCAGACAATTATTTTCATTTTTTTCATAGCGAAATATATATAAATCCCATATATATTAAAAGTTTTTGTCGTCTTTGGATTTAATAAAAATGATTTTTCCATGATCCTTAAGAGTAAAAGATTTTTGGCGATCTCCGACAACTCACCCATTTTAGGCGAGTTGTCGTATTACGTCAATACTTATCGTAAATAATTTTTCATTATCATTAATAACTTAAAAACGTCATTATGAAATTTACAACATAAATACAGAATATTTAAACATCTTATCAATCTAAAACAGGTTTTTCGATATAAATAACAATAATTTATTTGAAAATCACCTATTAAAATAATAATAAAATACTATCTTTATACTTAAATGTACAACAATTCTAAATTGTCACATATTAATTTTTTACAAATCGATATTGTACAAAAAAAAACTTTTTTTAACATCACATTTTGATTTAAAGATAATTTTTAAATTTTGTTTATATTTTTATATTTTTCTCTTCATTTTAGTTTTAAAGAGGCTTAATGGTTGATAAAATTACAGATTCTATTAATTAAACATTATCAAGATTATTAACGAGTTTAAATTTTTAACTTTAACAATTAATTAAATTTCATCTTAATTACCTTATTAAATATATATTTTTGTTTTTAGCTTTCCGATATTTTTTAAAGGTTTATTAACAATAATCTTTAAACAATTTTTTTATCGAAATACTTTTTTTATTAGTTAAGAATATTTTTTCGTACTAGACTACTCTCGCACTTATTAATAAAAATATTTTTATTGTTAAAAATTGATTCAGAAAATAGAAACAAAATTATAAGTTATTGTCAAAAAAAATAGTTATTATCTAAATACTATTAAAAATAATCTTTGAATATCTGATAGTGCACAATATCGGTAATAATAAAATAGTCTGCTGATGAAAATTATCTCTCTTAAATATTAGAATTTATATCAATGACATTATTTAAAGATTAACTAAATTGAATAAAAGTATCGATGGATATTATCAATATGAGAGTTTGAAATTTTTACTAAAATCTTGAGAATGTAAAAATTGAATTAAATCTTATAATAGCAAATTAATATCTATTAAAAAAATCACAAGTTTAAATATTTGTGAGTATAAAAGTCTCTAACAATAGTATTAAGCTGATTATCATCAAATCATTAATTATATATTACTTTTGATCAAGTATTCCTTTTTATTATTTTATTATAATACCTTCTTAAAATTTTTTTATCATTATTAAACACCTCACAAGTAGTTTTATCTCTATCAAATTTTCCTTAATTAAAAAAAATATTATAACTCTACATAATAAATGTTTGTCATATTTTTTATTCATAATGATTCTATTCCATACAAATTATAATAACCCAAAGATTTATATTTACTTTTTAATTTATCAAAATATTTTTTTCGCAATAACGATTTTATCATTTTTCTATTAAATAAAAAATCAGATATATGAAAAAATTATTTTTAAATATTCGTTTTTTCAACTTTTGGTTATTTATATGAATTATTTTTTTTGTATGACATTTTTATTTTCATTATTAATATCATTATTATTATATAATAAATTTTTTTTAATATATATTTGTGCTTTCTTATTAACGTCTCCGTCAACTTCATCTACATCTTTATCAAAACTATATCGTCGCTTTATTGCGATTTTTTTAAACACATTTACATTCAAATAAAAAAATCATACACAGCCCTAATTTATTATTTTCTCGTAACAATCTCTCAAATTAAAAATCTTAATCTATTAATAAACGTTTTTCAAAAGTCAGGATTACAAGATACATCAAACTATTTCCCCCCATAAGTTTTTTACTTTTCTTTTTTTTATTTTATTGGATCGGTTTTTTTTAAAAAATTCTTTGAAATAAATTATGCACCTAAATTTAAATTTATAAGTATTATTTTATCATCAAATTATTATTATCATCTTTAGTAATATTTTAGTCATCATTAATGTATTATAATATTATCAGGTTTTATTATTTATATTTTAAAATGTACAATTATAGTTTTTAGATGTATTTATATTCTCAAGATGTTATTATTATAATTTAATATTTTTTTTTATATTTATTGCTTTTGGTATTAGCTTAACATTTATGATATTTTCATTTGTATAATAACTATGTTTTTAAGCCTGAAACAGCATTTTTATTCACATCTTATAAATTTAATCAGTATATTATATTTATTAAAAATAAAATAAATATTATTTTAATTATAATTAAGATTAAATAATAAAAATGATCTAAATTGCAATAAGACTTAAAGTCTTTGATATCTTAATTCAATAAGAGTTTTTTTCTTTTAAAAATTTTTAATTGATTAAGAATTTTGTAATATTTTCATTATAGTTATTATTAATATTATCATTAACAATTTGTTCATCTTTATTGAAATTATTATTTATATATCAGTCTTATTCTGTTAATTAATTAAAAATATATTTTTGTTTTAATTTTTACTATTAATCTATATTTGTTTTTTTTTATAAAAATAATTTCATAAATCGGAGATTATTTAGAAATTAAAAAAATTTTATAATTGTAGCAGATTATACAGATTTTTAAGAATAAATATTCCGTTATTTTTGTCTTATCAAAATAAATGTAACCATTTTTTATTGTATATTTTTCTTATTAGAAAATTTTCTATTTTTTTATTTCTCGATTATAAAATAATAATTTTAAAGGCAAGGTTGTAATGGCAATGTTGATAGATAATAGTATTGTAGATAAGAGTAATGTTGAATATAGAAATATTGTAAATAGTAACGATAAAAGCAGTATTGTTGTTAAAAGTACTGTTAAGATAAGAGATTGTTAAAAAGTATTGTTAAAAAAGAATTGTCAGAAGAAGTATTGTTGTTAATAGTATTGTTTTAAATAGGAAATGTACAAACATAAGAGTATTATTGATAATAGTAATGTTTTTAAGATTAAAGTTGAAAAAAATATTGTTTAAAGTAATGTTTAAGATAAGAGTATTGTTTTAAAGAGTATTGTTGAAAAAAGCGTTGTTGAAAGAAATATTAATGATAATAGTATTGCTGTTAGAAGTAAAGTATCTAATAGTAATGTAGATATATAAAAGTAATGTTAAAAGGTAAGAGTCTTGTTGTTTAGAGTAATGTTATAAGATAAGTTTATATTTAAATAAGTGATTAGAAAAAAGTATTGTCGGATATTTATTGTTAAAATGTGTATTTTTTGCAAGATAATGGTATTGTTAAAAGGTATTTTTTTTTGAAAGATGTTTGTTAAAAGAGTTTTTTAAATAAGAGTATTGTTTAAAATTAAGTGTATTGTTATAAAGAGTATTATGTAAAACAGTATTTTTAAAAAAGTATTCTTGTAAATAGTAATGTTGTCAATTAAAATGTTGTTGAGAGGATTGTTTTTAATAATAATTTTTTATAAGTAATGTTATTTTCAGTAATGTTAAAAATAGAAATTTTGAGAAAAGTATTGTTAAAAGAAGCATTTATGTTAATGTTAATGTTTTTTTTTAGTAGTATAAATAATATTATTTAATTAATATTAATGTTGATAGATAGGAGTATTGTGAATAGTGTATTGTTAAAAGGAGTATTGTTGATAAGATATTTGTTGATAATATTATAATGCATTAGATATTTTTTTATCAGAATTAATAGAAAATTCGTATGGTATTAATTGTTCTAGTTGACTTTGGTAATTCTAAAAAATCAATCGACATTACAAAAAAACGAATAATTATATTTTAAATTACTTACTCAAGTCAAAATCAGTAAAAACTCAATCACATTTATTTTTATTAGTTATTATTAATGTCATCATTATAATTACTATTTCATTATTTCTATAAAAAATGTTATCATTATTTTTTTAATGCTAACATTATCAAAAACAATGTTGCTTTAATTTTAATTAATATTGTTATAATTGATTATTACTATCTTTTTATAATTAATAGAATCATTAAAATAATTTATTACAACCATTATTATAATTTATTAAAATATATCTTTCTTTTTAATTTCTTCAAATTTTTTTTGGAAGCCGTCTCATCTAATTTTATTTTATTATTTTATAAATAAGTATTATACATTGTAATGAAATTTATTTTTATCTTTAGTATAAAAAATAAAATATAAATGTTCTTTTAGCAAATGTAGAATTTTATTAATATTTTATATTTGAAACGCCTTGTTTAATAATATTTTGACTTGCGTCTATATATTCTTATGCTTACAACTTTACTATCTTTATAATTATTATCTTTATAAATTTAAGATATAGTTCTCTTCTTTTTTAATATACTCGGTATGTGTTTTTTTTCTCGTATTTTTAAATAACTTCATTTAAACCCGAATTGAAATTTTTTTAAAAAAAAAGATTTATATGCAAAAAAAACTTAAATTCTTTTAATCAAAAAAAGAAAGCGTTGTGAAATTATAATTTTTATCTTTAAATTATTGTGTAATTTCTAACCACGAATTTTTGTTTTAATTTTTTTTATCTGGCCAAATCATTTGAATTCGCGCATTATTTCTTAATTTTACTTACTATATTTGTTTTTTATATATTTATGATTCTTAAATAATAATTATGCCTATAAAAGCCGTATATTTTGAATTTTGTAGTATAATAAAGGTTATAGAATCCTCTATTTCTGATTTATTATTTTTCTATTTAATTATTTTTTTATTAAAATTGTTATTATTTAGTTTCTTATTATTGAAACTATAATTTTTTTTATTAATTGTTTTTATTAATTGTTTTAGTAATTGTTTTTATTTTTTATAATCAAAACAATTTACATATATAAAAAAATTCTAAAATGTCTGAAAAGTTTTAAATTAAATATTTCAAAAAACATAAATATCATTATAAAAAAATAATAAACTATGATAAATGAATTTTACATTAAAAACTATCAGAAACTTATTAAAAAATATATAATTATATTAAATAATCAATTTTGCTTCTTTAATTGTGTAAGAACTCGTTTCAAAACTTATAGCAATAAATGTTAAATAATATAACCTAGATTTGTTTTTCGTCGCGTAACTATAGAATCGATGTATAATAACTTAATAGCTATTTTTTTATTTTAAAATATGTTTTCTAACCTAAGGTTATTATTGTGCAAATATAAGCCGTCATTATCATGTTTTAATCTATTATTTTACATAAATACTTCTAATTTCATTTAAAATCTACTATAAGAAATCTATGTGCTATTAATCATTTGATAATTTTAGAACAAAACGATTTGACAAACAACTTGTATTCTAAAAATATCTGATTTACAAACCTTTTTATAAATACATCATATATTATTATATTATTAAAAATTTTTCATATTTTTTAACTATAATGTGGGAGGTGTAAACAATTTTTTATTTATGTAATAATAGTTAATTCAGCTTATATTTTTTTTAATTTCATTATCATTATTTATACCTTATTAGTCTTAGAAATTAAGTAATATACTCTACAATTTATTTGATCTATTTTTACTTTATATATTATTAGTAAGAACATTATTTAGATATCTATTTATACTGAAAATTTTCTACTTTTACATT
>SDVU01000064.1:0-23115 GCA_016256075.1 Dictyocoela muelleri | reverse complement strand
CTATAACTTTACAAAAAATCGTTCTATAACTATGAAAAAAAAACTTTATTGCCCAGACACAATTGTTTTTCAATTTTACACAAGTATATTTTCTATGCTTAATTTTTTAAAAAATCTTTTCAATTTATTACGGACACAATTGGCTGCGAGGGTCTTAATGAACAGAGTTATACAAAATTTTTAGAAAAAGTTTAAATGTAGTTTAAATGAATATTTAACACTATTTACAACATTTTTATGTGGCCGATCATAATTGTCACCCGGTCATTATTGAGTGCAACAGTGACTAACCCATTGTAGAACACATTTTTTCAAAAGTATAGATGATCTGCGAAAATTCGCCACCGATGAAATTTCGCCAGATTAATTATATCCCAATCCATATTTTCTAGACATTATTTCTTTATTCTTATTTTTTAACCATTATTTTTTAGCCCTTATATTTTAAGTTTTATTTTTTTAACCGTTATTTTTTAAACCTTATACAGCTGATTCTCTTTTTAAACTTTTTTTCACTAATTTAAAATAACATGTGTATGTTTTCGTTTATAATTCTGGTTTAGATATAAAAACAACGAAAATTATACAGTAACATATAATATTTTTTATCAATTTATTTTTAAATTTTAAATAAACTTTTATGAAATTAAAAAACATCCTTTTTACAGTATATATAAAACTGTTTGTCATATCCAGAGACTATCCCTAACATTAAAATTAATTGCGTGAAATATAAATATATTGCTATTAATTATTATTCATAAATATAAAACAATCTCATTTAATTAATCAAAAAACTCTAAATGTAAATTAATCTGAATCTATCTATCCCAAAAAAATTATAATGAAATTGGATATAAATAAATATGTTATCAAACAAGTTTTTCTCAGATGAAAAGCAAATTTGATATAACAAAAGTTTTCGCGAAACTGGATGAAGAACGCGCAGGGGGGTAGTGGCATGCTCCATAAAGATAATAATAAAAACTTTAACCGTAAATTTTCTTTATTTATAGACATTCTACCTTGAGGAATGTCAGTGTTAACTATTATATTTTATTATAAATATTTTGAAAAATTTTTTTGTTTTTTTTTGCACGGTTTAGGTTTTATTACATTATATAAATTTCAAAATAAGCGGTTTATAAAAAAATAAACCACGTTATCGATTTCACAGTATAAAAATATTTTTTACAAGGAATTAAAATTACACTGTTTTTTTCAGAACGTATCTGTAGTGTAAAAAAATAGGTTTATTCTAAACCTTATTTTTTAACCCATTTTTAACTTTATTTTTTAACCTTTTTTATTTTTTGCAATTTCGGTCAAATTGCGTAATAAAGCCATTATTTACTGTGAAAATTGCTTTTAGAATTGTCAATCAGCAAAAAAATCATATTTATACATTATTATAACTGATGTTCTTTCTTTTAAGAATATTTGTAAATAGATGCGTAATTCTTTTCAGTATATAGTAAATGATTTCTTGTAGCACCTTCTTTTTGATGTCGAAATATTATTATTTAGAAATCGAAAATTTGCCGTTACGAATTTTTGCTTTAATACACAATTTTCCAATACAACGACATATTTTTATAGAGTTATTTTCATGTTTTTCTAGAGTTACAGACAAATATTACTAAGGTTATATATTCCATTTATCAAGGTTATAGAAACATTTTCGTGAGTTATAGACACATTTTAAATATTTATAAAAATAGCCTAACCTACATAATATTCATAAATGACGGGTCCTAAAAATAATAGGAATAGCCCGTTCAGAATCTAGATTTTTTATTGAGGAAAAAATTATAGAATTTTTTCTCACCGTATATTTAAAATAATTTTACATAAGAAAAAATCTAGAGGCTTGAAGAATATAGTACAGACAATTCTTAAGATATTTGATTCATATATATATATTGTTTATGTGGGTCTATTTTAGTATGAATATTTGAAATGTGTATAGAATTCTAGAAAAAAGTTTATATAACCCTTGTAAGTTGTGTCTATACCCTAGGTAAATAGTGTCTATAACTCTAAAATGTGTCTATAACTCTATAAAATGTGTCTATATCTCTGAAAGAAGTGAGTCTATAAAGTTTGTAATGGATTTATAATTTTGAAAATAGAGGTCTATAACTTTGAAAAAAATGTGTTTATAACCTAAAAAATGTGTCTATAACTTTAGAAAAAAAGAGTCTATAATTATGAAAAACTCCAGTAACAATCACTTTTTTAAAAAGGACTCAAATTTCATAAATGTGCAGTAAAATATATATGTAATTATCACACTGTTAGATGTTCGCTAATACATTCGTCCAACTCAAAAGAGCCCTTTGCAAAATATCTTTTTTTTCGATTTTTTAGTGTACACTTATCGACCATTCCGCTTAAATAGATCTATAATTCGTATGTAAGCCGATGTTATGACGATTTAAGCGGAACTAGAGATTTTAACAAAAAATAAATTTTTACCCTTTTTGGTACTAGTACCAGAATACAACACAAAATTCGGAGAATTAGTAGGATATTATCAAAAAACGATTTTAAAGAAGTATTTATTATATAAAGTATAATCAGTTTTTGATTAGCTCTTATCAATGCTCCCGAATTTGTGCTTTATTTCGGTACTAGTGCACCATTGTGGCTTTTTTCTAAAAAATACGTTTAAAATGATATAATTGTTATTTTTTGCTCATAAATGTAACGTGGAAATTTTTTTTGAAAAAATTTGTCAAATTTTTCGATTGGTAAAAAATTTGACCATTTTTAATTTATTTTGCAGACATAGTAAAATCATAACACTTTGTGCTGCATTGATGTAGTCATTTTTGATATTTTATACGAAGTTAAATACATGATATGCCTGAAAGGTCTCTGAAAATCAATAAATAAAAATAAATTTTGAGTGGTCAAAAAATCTACCTATACTTTATGTGATTTTGTTATCATTTTTTATAAAAAATCATATTATTTTTATTTTTTATGGGGAACGGTTATTCTTTTAACAAACCTATATTTTGCATGTCTTTAGAGAGATTTATAAAAAATATCAAATTTTTTATCGATAAACACTTAATTTTCTGAAAAATTCTTTTTATAAAAAAATATACGTGAACCCCTCATATTATGTCGCGCGCCAACAGCGCGACCACAAAGATTTTTATTTAAAAACGCCCTTGTAAAAGAACCACAGGCCTTAAAAAGAGTAATAATATTAGTGATATAATATACTATAAGGAATAACGTTTTTTTTCTCAAACTATTTCTAAATTTTTTTTTATAGAGCATATTTATATTATTTTTTTTAAAAAACATGGTCTTTATGGTATCACTAATATTATTAGTCGTTTAAATACCCTTAGTTCATTTCCAAGGACGTTTTTAAATAAAAATCTTTGTGTTCGCGCTGCTAGCGCAGGTAGCGCTGTTGTTGCGCAACATATTATACTATAATTATATAATTATGACTGCTTAATGTCATTCCCTCATTATTTGTTAAAGAGTGACGTCTGTGGGATTTGAACCACGATACTCAAATTTACATCTAAAAGTGTTAACCACTGAGATAACTGGTCCAATTATATTTATTAAATTTTTAGAGCTTCTATCGCATATCGGCCAACATAAGAGGGGAACCCTTGAAATAGAAATTAAAGAATTCAAAAATATTTATAAAAATTAATTTAAAAGAATAATTAAAAATATTTATAAAAATTAATATAAAAAGAATAATTAAAAAAATTTTAATATCTTAATAAAAATATTTGAAAATTCTGCTCTACTACATTTAAGTAAATATCTTCTTTTAAACGTGTATGAGATGATCCAATTATCTATGTTACATCTCTTAACACCATTTTATTTTCTCATTTGTGATTTAAAATGAGACCAAAAGATTCAATATTATTTGTATGCTTAGATATATTTATGAAGCCTTCATTGTTGGGGACAATTACATGTTCAAAATTAAGATTATTAGCAACAGATGGATAAGAAGGATAACCGTCAGTTGTTAATAAAGATATAACTAATTATTTTTCTGTGAGTACAGCAGAAATTGTGCTTGCATGTCTATTTGGAACTCGTGTAAGAAAAAAAATGTCTGGTGTACTATCAATACCACCAAGAATTTAAACTGTATCTTTTGTTACATCATCTGTAGATGAAGGATTTTTTATTATTCCCCTTATGCTAATAACAGTTTCATCCTCTTTAACTTTAATACCCAATACACCCAAATATACCGGTTTATTGTTTAAATAAATTCAGTAGCAGTTAAATATCTTCTTTTTCATTATATCAATAGTGCTATCAGATATTCTTAAAAATAAAAACAATTGACGATATGATGAACCCGCCATTATCAAATAAATCAATTATAAAATTTTATTATTTTTTAAATTTGATTTATATGCAGTTTTTATTTTCCCGCAAGAAGTGTATATACATCTGTATATTGAGTACCCATTTTCGTTTTTCTTGTACACTTTTAACCTCACCAAATTGCCATAAGTCTCACAAGTTTTTGTAGAAGTAAGTATATCAAAATTTATTAGAAAATCAATTGTATCAGATAAATTTCCAAATATTTTATTTTCTAAATCAATAATCATAGGTTGGTAATTTTTTTGCTTTTCTATCGTATTTCGGACATGGCCGGAATGCGATAGTAGCCCAATTTTTTTTTATTTGAGACAAGTTTTTTGTAATTTTGAATATAAATTCTAAATTTTATAAATTAATTTATGAGTTTTTTTGCACAAATAATTATTTTTTTGCAAACTAATTATTTTTTTTCAAAAAAAATTAAATTATTTGTAGAACAGTTGTCAAAAAAAAATAAAAAAAAATCGACCATTCTTTATTTGGGTCATAATCGTTTAAGGGTTAATTAGACGAATATCTATAGTTAATCAAGTAGAAATCTTCTAAGTGTGCAGATAGTTGCGTTTACGAATATCGAAAATATAAGTAGTTAATTTAAAAAGCCTGAATAATTAAATAATATATCTGATTCATTCAAAAAACATAATTGTTTATGCAACCGAGGCTCTGAGAATCTTATTGACGACGCGTTATTTAAACACCTAGAATCGAATCTCTAAGACCCAGTTTAAAGACGATTAACGGTTTAGAATTAAAATATTCTCTGCGTGCAATATATATTCTCGTGACCGAGCTAGACACGGCTAATTTTAAATAAATAGTTGACTAATATGGCTTGTTCTATTTTTCACATTCTGTGAAAAATGTACCTTTTTTCACATGAAAAAAATAGGGGTAAAATAAATAAAAGTTTTTATTAATCTAGTTTCCAATTGAAATTTAAACCTATATGTTTAAGATATTCTAGATCATTCAGTTTTTGATAACTTTCTATTAATTTTTTAACTGGATCTTCATTTATTGTTGGTTCTTTATATAACGACATAAATATTCTGTTTTCAATAATAATCTGTTCATTTTTTAACTCATTGAGTATGGGAATAATAGAACTCTGTTTTGTATTTATAAATGTATTAAGATGTCGGTGGTAACCCTCTAATGAATTCGTAGTCCTAGGAATATTAGACCTTGTTCTTTCATAAACATTCCAAAAAGATACAGTTTTATTTCCTGTTTCAGTTGAAAGGTATTCTGCCTGGAACCATTCAAAGAGGGCAAGCATATCTTCACATTTTTGTTGAATAATAAATGTTTTAAGTCTAGCAGCTACTATATAAACTTCTGACGATGGGACAAAAGATAACGCAAGCATCATTTTCACCTGAAGTTTTATATTGAAATTATCAATAACAGATTTTGAAAATTTTAAAGACTGAATCCTACGCCATACAATCTGACCAAGATGAAAATTACATCCGTAAAGGTTTGAATTAGTAAAATAACGCTTTAAAGCATTATAACTTGCTATTTCAAAATCAATTACGATGGATTTTATACTTAACACTATAAAGCTGTTTTTTTCTTTTATCCATTTAAAAATTTTATCATATGAAACCTCTTTCTTATTTTTCATAAAACAATACATTAAAGGTAAATACATCTCTCTTAGTTTGACCTGAATAGTAAATATCTGCTCGAAACAAGATGGAGAAGACTTGAAGGTGCCATCGCAAATTAAAATATTTGAATTTTCTAGATGTACTATATTTTCATCTGTCGTGAAAATTAAAACTCTGTTTTCATCTTCTTTTCCACTATCTAGAAACAAAAATTGTTTGTTTTCATTTGTTATCTGTAATTCTTCTGGAATATCATAATCTTCTATGATTGAAAAATTATTGATTTTTCTTTCTTTGTTTACAAAAGTGTTTAATTTTGAAAAATCTAACGGAACCTTCATGCTTTTATTATCTTTAATCACTTTCAACACAACATCTCTGGAAGATTCATTTGTTGAAAGAGCACGTTCACTTATTTTTTGTTTTAGTAACGTTTTAAAAAACTTAACCTCATCTTTAAGATGGTTGTGCGTGCTAAGTTCTAAGAGTTCATTGCCAATATTTGTTTTTAAAATAGATGGACATCCACGTTTATTACAACGCCAAATTTTCTTACCAGAATCAGTATACATATAATTGTAAAAATAAGATTCATAACCAATCTTATCTCTTCCTCTAATGCTTTTTATTATTTTATCTGTCAGATTTATTCTCATCTTTAGGGGTAAAAAATTCATGTGAAAAAAGGTACATTTTTCACATGATGTGAAAAATGGATTCAACGAATATTTATAAAAAAAATGATTTTTTTAAAAAAAAAGTTATTAATGAAAAAATAGGGGAGTCATTTTGGTTTGATACTTACGAATCTCGACATTTGATACTAAATTTAATTTTAAAAAAAAAATTTAAATATAAAAAAGTGGACTCATTTTGGTTCGTAAGGGTCTCTTAATAATTTGGTATGAATATTTTGTATGATTAATTTTTTTATATTAAATTTTAAAGATGATATCTTTTTGGTTAGAGGTGTCTTTTTGGTTAGGGGTGTTTTTTGGTTAGGGGTGTCTTTTTGGTTCATAACAGAACCAATATTCAGATGTTTTATTTTATTTAAAAAAAAATTACGTGGATTTATAATTAATGTTAAACAGATCAAATTTTTAAAAGCAATGTTTATATCTAATTTAACAGACTACGCAGAAACATTTTTATCTAATATTTATCATTTTATTCATTTATTAGAAGTATAATACTATCCCTGCTCTCTAGTGGTTATGTTTTTTATACACTAATCAATGGAAATTGGTCAAAACACACAGAGAGAGAAATATGTAAAATAAAAAATTTTAAAAAAATTTCTAGCGTTCGAAATATGACAGGCGATGGAAACTTTACATACTATTTACATGTTTTTTTTACAATTTATTAAAACATTTTTTTTAAAAAAACCTTAAAATTCTAGAATTTTCATTTCAATGTCAAAATTCTGATTTATGATTTTTTTTAAAGAATTAAATCTATAAAAGACAATTGGTGCTGCTTACATATGAATTTTGATATAATCAAAAAAATATGTACTTACACAGTTATTGTTACAATAACAGTTTGTTCAGTTATAAGTGTGATATTATTAGCAAATGAAAGATCATTGATAAATAAAATATATGATATGATATATAATAACACTAACAGTGACTATTCAAGTTTAAGATATAATAGTCCGTCGGCATTAAGTTATTCGGACAATAACACATTAAATACTGTCAATGAAAATCTCACTGAATACGTGACTGATAAAATCCAAAATTTTGTAAACCCTAATGAATCAAAACGAGATTTTTGTGATTTGATTATTGGGACTGAATACTATTTTTTAAAGCAAAAGTTTGAATATGTTAAAGAAATTTTCCGTAGATTTTATGATATGGATGATAAAAATTATTATAAAAAAGGAATAATTAGATTAGATAATGATGAGATGTATGATTTTGAAAAAAATAATAGTGGAATTATAACATTTTGTCGGAAGATTTTTTTGAACTTTTAATTTATTAAAACTTTAATTTTTCATTTTAAGATATAAAATAGTATTATTGCATAATTTGAATATTCATAGATGATTATTTGTGGCGAGTATATCTCGATATCGCATCGTGTCAGCTAACGGGTTCGATTCTCGATATAAACCCCCTTTAATTCCTAATTTTCGTATTTCCCAAAAAGATACCACATATTAGGAGGTACCATTTTTTAAAAAAATACCCTTTTATTTCAACGAATAAAACAAGATTGTTAAAAAGCATTTTTAATAATCATATTTTAATTTAATAAAAAATTTTATTGTAATAATAATCTTAAGAAATCGTCATAATTTTCGTAAAGAAATTCCTAAGAATAATATATATAATTAAATAAATTTACATATGTTTTTTTCTTTTTCCTGATTTTTGAGTTTCTATATTTAATGACGCCCTATTTGCCTCAATTGTGTTTGTGTGGACACCAATATATGAATTGATGAGTTTTTCAAAGTGTTTAACTGTTGAGTGTTTGTAGAAAATTTTTTAATTTCGAATATTCTCTTTGTATGTCGCTATAAATACAAAATTTCTCGATTAATATAAGAGGTAATCACTGAATTTTTCCTTTCAACATTTCTTTTCTCAATGTCATATAAAAATATTTGGCGACAGGTCGGACGCTCGACTGCTCCACATATCCACTCTCCTTCTAATAAATGGTTTCGATCATACTTTATTTTACTAAACTCAGACTAATCTATTATAACGTTTATATGGTTTACCAAACTCGGACTCCCTATTATAGAAATGTTGTCGAAAAACATGCTAATATCAAAGATTTTATGTGTATTTTCATAGTGTCTAGTGAATATATTATAGAAATTTGTGACATCTAGTACTTTTTAAGCCAATAAACAATTATTTCCCCTTTCTACTCAATGCTTATTTTTTTATTGTTGAACAAAATATTTGATAAAAAAATATGGTCTTCTATCAAACTTGCTCTTTTACGCCTAAGGCGGTTTTTATAGTAAGAGAAAAAACAGTAAGACATTTTCAGCAAACAGAGGTATTAATCGTTGTTTGATCGCCAATTTAAAATAATTAAAAAATAATAATTTTCATTTTCTTTATTTGAAACAAGAATATTTTCGTAAAAAATAGTAAACCCCTAATTATGTGGTATTTTTATCTCTTTCAGCCCGTAATTTTATATAATAAATCTTATAATTCCCCAAATTCCTTATTTTAATAAATTCTCACACTGAATTCAAACCTTAAACCTGTATTTTATCATTTTTTGGCTCAACTTCTCCCTAGTCGAAAAAAATTTTTTATGCCCCCCAGCTGATAAAATTTGTTCTCTGTCCCTTTAGCCGAATAAAAATTTTTTTCCCCTCCCTTTTTCAAAACATTAGGTATTTAATAAAAAATGTTATTATTTTATTGATTTAGGTAATTAATTATTAAAAAATTAAATTATTTATTTAATGAGAATATTGATTCTGATTTTTATTACAGGCTGATTACATTTTAGGTTAGAACTTTGTAAGTTAAAGCCATAAATCCATGGAAATTCTAATAGCAACTACTTCTTGAAATTTCAAATCTCCCACACTCCACGTTATCCCAATTCCCCCCCGCTCCCACAGAAAATCAAAATTGCCCCCATAAGTGGGGCGTAGGCCACACGTTAGGAAACACAGCCTTAGACCATTTACTACAATATAAATATCACTAACCGCAATGACACGGTCTAATTGATTTTTCTATTATATTTAAATTTAAAAAAAATATTAAATAAATATGTTTCTATGTAGTCTATTAAATTAGATATATGCAAATCATTGAAAAAATTTTGCTATTTTTTTGGAAGATAACCAATACAAAAGTATATCTACTTTATGGATTGCAATACCGGGCCATTTTTATCGATCCTGGGATTTCAGGATTACATTTTATGAACTCCGAGACATAGACCGGGAATAATTTATCTAAAAAAACAATAGTTATTTAGATTTGTTTCAGCCTTATATAATTTTAAAGTAAAATATAGATAAAATAGTATATTTTAATAAAATGCGATGAAATTAATCTATTTTTTTGAAAATTAATGTAAAAAGTTTATTTATTTATTTTTTTTTAAAAAATATCCGCGCAAACTTTGTGGTAATAATCTTTTGTGTAAAATTTGAGTATCTTCGTCTGAATCCCGATGACATCACTCTTTAATAAATGTGGCGCGCCAAGGTCGTCATGCCAAGAAGTCACAGGTTTCAATTTGAATTATTTTTTTATTTTTTACATATTTAAATAATTACAAATTCATGCCAAGGTGGTATGCCAAACTATACATTTTGCAAATAATGCCACTGAGGGATTCGAACTTTGGGACACAAAAAAAGACCATGAGACCTTTACCGTTTAGCTATTCGTACATAATTGATATTTTTATTATATATAATAATAAAATATTTTAAAAAACGTAACTTAAATAGGAAGAATAAACATATTTCTCAAATCCACGTTTGTCAAAAAAAAATACTAATAAATATAAAGCAATTTATAAATCTACCACTTGGTAATAAATTTCATTTAAATTATAAGTAGCCGGAAAGTTATAATTCTAAAACTATAAATTTTAATTATTCAATATTTAAAGGTAGATTTTTTAAATAGTCCTAAATTTTTTATTCATAATTAAAAAAATATCTTTGTGATTTTAAATAAAATAAAATTTTTACAATTGTAAATTCTTAAATATTTTATAAAAAAATTACTCCTATATCAGCTTGGCACGCTCACACGCTTCGCGCGCGACAATAAATAATTAGAAAATGACATTAAGCGATAAAAATATAGAAACATAGTAGTAATATACAGTTGTTTTTGTGTAGTATGGCTTATTAATACTTGTTCTAATATGACGATAAATCAGAAGGGAGTCACCTAGGTGTTATACGAGTGCAGCGGCGCATCTCGGTAAAAAGTAGTGAAAAATAAAAACTTAGGAAAATACTTTTATTACCTGTATCCTGCTGTGTCTTTTATAAAACGAAAAACGCGTATACAGCTAGGATTCTATACCTTAGAAAGTTATTTAAAATTTTAAAGCCTGGAACTAAAGGTCTAAAGACTATGGTTGGAGACAAATCTTTTTGTTGGCAGCTATAGATGTTGTCAGCATGTTATATATGGTATATTTTTTAAAAAAAACACACGACTAAGTAGAGCTGGCTAATGTTTCTTCATTCATAAAACTTCTAATTTTTGCTAAAATTGTCCTTGGTAAGAAAATACACACTTTGAATAATCCTTTTTAGTTTCATTTTCTCCTTATATAAAAATATTATCATAAGTTCTAACGGCTTTTAGTACATTTTTATTAAGATACCATTATTCTAATATTTTCAGATTAGTAATTTATATCAATTAAACTAAGTAGCATAAAAACATTTCTAATGAATTTATTTTATTTTTCCTTACAGTTAAAGTTTTTGGTTAACGTTTAGTCTTTTGATATGTTTAAAGAAAATAAAATTTTAAGCGTCGTATTTTTCTTGTTTTGCAGCCATTTTTCGACCAAAATAAGATTTCAATGTAATTTTTTTTAACAAAATTTCTAAGAAAATTTTAATTATTTGTCTAAGATCTCTAACGGAAGAAATAACCATGCTAAAATCTGTTTATGAAGCATTAGATATACATTTATACAGATAAAAGGTAATGTGCATAATTGTTGCTTCGCTATTTTATTCCTTTTATAAGCGCTTTATATTTAATCAATTATCCCGTAACAAGGATTTTTTATTTTCTGATCCGGGATTTCCAAATTAATAAGCGAAAATCTGTGATTTCAAAATTAATATGCGCAAATCGGGGATTTTGGATCCTTGGACGGCAATATATAATCTATTTTTAACATTATTTAATTTTAAATTAAAAGGAGTTTAAATTGAGGTGTAGATTCATAGCATGCTTTGCGGTAGCTGGAAGGATTCACGCTATTTAAATTTTCTTTATTTTAAAATTTATTCATTGCAGAAATATATGTCAAATATAAGTATAAAAATCAAAAAAAATGACATTACATTATTTAACAAATATTTGCTTATAAAAATTATCAAAGCCAATAAAAAAATAAAAAATATAAAAAAAATGTTTAAAATAAAAAAAATGTTCATTATTGTTACAACAAATTATGTTCCTCTGCAAATTGTGTGCCCACGCCTAAATTTGATTAAAAAAATTTGATTTTTAATAATAAAATTTTATTAAGAGCATCTGTTAATTGTGTTTCATTTTTTTTTATTAAATATTTAAAAAATATAAAAAAATAAATTTTTAAATTAAAAAAATTTCCTGTATGCATCTTGCTACAAATTGTGTTCCACTTTAAAATTTTGATTTCTTAGTTTAATTTTTTTTTGGGTGCATAAAAACCGCAATAGGAAGATTAGTAAATATTGAAAATAAAACAAGGTGATTAAACATAATAGTATTTTTATTAAGCAATTTTTATATCGAAGAAATGAAAATGTCAAAAAAGGTTTTTAAACGAATGTGTTCTAAATTTAAACTTGAACGAGATACAATATATTACAAAATAAATAGTAGATATAAAAATGTTATTTGCCGGTATGAAATCGATAAAAAAAGAAATAATAAAAAAGTCACGCGAACTAGGATCATGTTAGTCGTATAGGGACATATGAAAGGATATGTAACACATACTGTAGTATTTTTTAAGATCTAAATGAATATATTCTTACTTGTGCAAATTGTTTACTTGAAAGCCTACACACGGCGTATAATTAAATAACACCAATAATTCCTTCATATCAAGGAGAAAGATTAATTGTAGAAACAATAGACATGGACTTTTATAGTGCTAATAATATTATATTGTATATTTTTTAGTATTTTTGATTTCTTTTCAATTTCCGCTTTGGCTTATCCAGCAAAAAAAACACCTTCAATTTTTCGAAAATTTTTAAAACTCATTATTAAAAAGAGGTAATTTGGATAGTTTTCCACACTGATAATTGCAGGGTGTTTTTAAATATATCTGTAAAAATACACTACAGGAATTTGTGATGTGTGTAGGACATATAAGGCTTTATGATTCTAATCACAATACCAATTTAAACGAATTTTATGTACTTAAATAAAAATTGATAAATGTCTACACATTCGATATTTCAACTTGATAAATTATCTAGATAAAGCTGTATATGAGTATAATAATATAACTCATTCAGCAATAAAAATGAAACATTTTGATAATATTGAATGATTTGATACGGCTGTAAAAGAAAATAGTGGCGAATCAATAGAGAATGCCCAAGAATAACTTTTGATTATGTTAATATGTATAGAAGAGAGTACGAAATACGACAAAGAGATGTTATATATATATATAAATATATATATATATATGTATGCAATGTTTTTTTATTAAGACCATATAATTTATCGGATCTAGACCATTTTTTTCTCCCATGGGGAAAAAACGGTCATAAAATTAAAAAATTAATAAATTAAAAAATTAATAAATTAAAAAATTAAAAAATTAAAAAATTTATCCCTCAATGAATTTAAATTTAATTTATTTTTTAACAATTATTAGAGATAATTACAAAACAATCAGATTTTTGCGCGATAATAATGTCATTAAATCAATTTTATATTGTGAATCCTATCATAACCTTTTAACAAAGGTGGTTTATAAGAGAAATATTGACAGAAAAGAATTTCGGTGTTACAAAGTACAATGTCGGAATTTTTAAAGATATTTCTATCAGAAAAAAAAAACAGTTTTTTTTTGAAAATTTTATAATTCCGTTAAATCATTGTTTGATTATTCTGTATTACTTATTTTACAACAAGCCACAAACTGAGCTGATGAGAGACTTTGGTGTTAAAAAGACAAGTATATTAAAGCTTAAAAGCAAGTTAAGTCACAAAACACAATCTTTTTTAATTGAAAACCCTATACGTTTGGGAGGAGATGGCATTATATGTCAGATAGATGAATCTATATTCCATTACCGTCAAAAATATAATGTCGAAAGAATAACACAACAATACATGTGGGTCTTTGGAAAAACGAGGTTTTAGATACCTTATCAAAATATTATGTGGAAGTTGTCCCTGATATATCACAGGAAACTCTTTTACTTATAATTCATCGAGTCTATCGAACAGGAAGTGACATATGATCTGAGGAATGGCGAGATTACAAAAATATATATCCACTATTCACACATCTGACAGTGAATCATAGTTATAATTTTGTGAATCCCGTTGCTGGATTGCATACTCAATACATTGAATCTTTGTGGGGAAAGCTTAAGGAAATGTTGCGAAAAATAAAAGGCGTAGGTCATAGCAATCTTGATGACATATTGAAAGAGTGGACATGTAAATATTTTTACGAAAAATTCAATTTCCTTAATTTATTAAATTTTATTAGTTATTAGAAAAATTTATTTTGACTTTACAGTCTTTTTTTTATTATGCCACCTCTTTGCATTATTATAGTCACCTCTTTGCCATATTATGTCCTACTTTGTATTATAATATTCTCTTTGTTGCATTATTATAGCCCCTACGTTGCATTATTATAGTTTGTTCTTGCATATTTTAGGAAATTGCAAAGGTTTTCGTAGTTATGACCATTTTTAATAGATAGACCCCTTTCCCAAGTGATAGACCTTTTTTCCAAGCCATAGACCCATTTCTTTACGGCTTATAGATACATTTTTAGAGCTGTAGACACATTTTGCTAATATTATAAATTATCTGTAGAAATTCGCTTGATAAATGTATTTTTAAGCCATTATTTGGAACTTTTCTGTTTTGGTCTAGCCGAAAAATTCAAATATATATATATATATATGAGATGGAAAAGATATAATTATATTTTTTGAGAAGAACACACAAAAGTAGACTATATGTGGTATTCAATGTGTTGATATAAGCTGTAATTAAAAAGATACTAGCACCATTCCCGAGGAAATGGTGCTAGTATTTTTTTGATTACAGCTTATATCAACACATTGAATACCACATATAGTCTACTTTTGTGTGTTCTTCTCAAAAAATATAATCATATCTTTCCCATCTCATATATATTTGAATTTTTCGGCTAGACCAAAATATAAAAAAATAATCCCACCCCTTATGCGGCCTTTTAAATCTTTAACAAACATCGGAATATAAGATTTAATGAAATATTTAAGGACTGAAAATGACTAAGACAATATTAGAAAGAGTAGGAGTATTGCCGATCTCTCGAAAGTGTCCCATATGCCAAAAAAATATGAATCAGCACGAAGGAAAAAGAGAATATTTTAATTGTTCGAAAAGTTGTAATATGAAAATTTCATTAAGACACAATAACATATTACAGGACATGAAGATAAAGTTCAGAACATTTATATTTTTTGCAAATTTTTACTTTTACAAGAAGACCTTCAAAAATGACTTGCTCGCAATTTAAAGATCTCAAACAGCACCATATTAAAATTAAAGAAAAAATTGAAGATAAGATAATTGAAAATAATAAAAAAAGAGACTAGGCTAGAAGGGGAAAAATTGTACAGTCGAAATTGATGAGTCTCTAATTGCATCGGCTAAGTATGGCCGTAGTATTTCCCTAAGCAAACATAGTTTTTGGGGATTGTCGTAAAAGTATCAATAAGGTGTTATATTCAGGTAGTGTCTGATAGATCTAGAGATACACTTGAGAAAATCATTAAAAATATTGTTGTAGATTCTACGTAGATAATCAGTCATTGTGCAAAGGCTTATTATAAAATATAGAATTGGGGTGTCAACACTTGAATATAATTCACAATGAAAATTTTGAGGATCCATTAACAGGGGATCACTTAAACAATTGAGTCACTTTGGAACATATTTTAAAAGAAGAAGCGTTCTGAATATGGAATAGTAAAATAAAGGTTAGAAAGATATTGTCAAGTTTTTCGTTTCCTTTGAAATAATAAAGATTTATCTTTTGAAAATTTTTTGGAAATTGCGAAAAAAATCGATTATTTTACACAAATGTGTTTTTACATTATATTTCTTTTATTTTTTTTATTTTATTTTATTTTTTTGTAACAAGAAATAAAAATATGAGTTATTGTAGTAAAAACTCTGATTTTTCTGATTTTTCTGTTTGGGTATAGCCTAAATTTCCAAATATAGAAAAGATGGGAAAGAAATACTTATATTTTTAAGAAAAAACACAAAAAAAGACTATATATGATATTTATTTAATTAAAAAATAGAATTTTATTTAAAAAAAAGAAAATTACAACTTATGGTGTAATTTCCTGTAAATAAAATTCTATTTTTTAATTTTATAAAATCATATATAGTCTACTTTTGTGTGTTCTTCTCAAAAATATAAGTATTTTTTTCCCATCGCTTCTATATTTGGAAATTTAGGCTAAACCAAAACAGAAAAGTTCCCATTATTTTTTAAACCCAATTTTTTAGCCATTATTTTTTAACCCTAATCCTCAGCTGATTTTTTTAGCCCTAATTTTTTTTTTCAGCTCTTTTTTTAACAGGTTTAAAAAATAAGGGCCAAAAAGGGTTATTAAAATGGTTAAAAAATAAGGACAAAGGGGTAAAAGTAGGGTTAAAAATAAGGTTAACATATGGTTAAAAAAAGGATTAAAGAACATGGTTTGAAAATAAGAGTAAAAATAAAAGTACAAAGAGGTTTAAAAAATAAGAGTTAAAACAATGGTTAAAAAATAATTGTTAAAAAAAAATTTTAAAAAATAAGAGTTTGAGAATAAGGTTTAAAATTTAGGTTTAAAAAAAAGTTAGGGGTTAAAAAATAAGGGTTAAAAAAGTGGTTAAAATATAAGGGTTAAAAAATATAGGTTGAAAAAATAAGGGAAATATAAGGGTTAAATATAAGGGTTAAAATATAAGGGTTAAATATAAGGGTTAAAATATAAGGGTTAAATATAAGGGTTAAATATAAGGGTTAAAATATAAGGATTAAAATATAAGGGTTAAAAAAATAATTTAAAAAATAAGCGTACATAAATAAGCGTATAAAAAATAAGCGTATAAAAATAAGCGTTAAAAAATAAGCGTAAAAAAAATAAGGGTGAAAAATAGGACTAAAAAATAATGGCTGGAAAAATAAGAAAAATTAATGACAATTAAATAAGGCCTAAAAAATATGGGTCGAAAAATGAGAGTCGAAAAATAAGGGTTGAAAAAATAAGGGTTAAAAAATAAGGGTTAAAAAAGGGTTGAAAAATAAGGGTTAAAAAATAATGGTTAAGGAATAATGGCTTAAAAATACATTAAGTGAGGATGATTTTTACAGATCATATGTTATTCTGGCAAAATGTGTCTACAGCTCTAAAAATGTGACTATAAGTCTGAAAGAAACCGTCTATTGCTTAAAATCGGGGGTATATAGCTAGTTAAAAGGGGCTATAGCTATAAAAGATAGAATAACTACGAAAACTCCCGTAATTGGCCTATAATATGCAACGAACATACTGTAATAATGCAACGGAGGGACTATGTAATGCAACAAAGAGACTATAATAATACAACGAAGGTCTAATAATGCAAAGGGTGACTATAATAATGCAAAGAGGTGACATAATAATTAAAAGAAAGGACTGTAAATCATATAAGTTCTAGTTTATTTCTAAATTTTTTTATTTCAATTTGATTTTGATCTCATTAAAAAAACGAGGGAATAAACGCCTAAAACAAGAATGGAGAAAAAATTGGTCTGGAACCATTTATCTTATACACGTCGCTAACCTATCGAGTAAATTTATTCTGAATATTCGGTTCTCCAACGGGTTAGGCGCCCCATTGAATTTTTAATAAATCGTCATCCGTATGAGGAAATAAAATGATTCTTGTTTGAAATAAGCGTAAAATCACGAGTAATACTTATATTTGGCCGGTAAAAAATTATTATTGTCACATATAAGTATAACTCGTGATTTTGCGCTTATTTTAAATAAGAATTATTTTTTATTCTTACGGATGACGATTTATTAAAAATTCAATGGGGCGCCTAATCCGTTGGAGAACCGAAGATTCTTATGAATTATTGTCCATTAATAGAATAAACTGTCCAATAAAAAATGAAAGTAGGTCGGAAATTATCAATGCCAATAATGGATGTTTAAAAAAAAGCCCAATAGGTCAGTAGTTAACACTCTACAATGTAAAATCTTAGTATCGTGATTCGAATTCTGCTGACGTCACTCTTTAATAAATAATGAGGGAATGGCATTATGTTGTCATAACTATATAAAATAGTATAATATACAGTTGTTTCAGTGTGGTATAGCTGATTAAGACTTGGTCTAATATGGCAATCAGGCATAAAAGACTCTCTTAGGCGTGGGTATGAGTGCAGCGACGCATCTCGGCAAAAAGTAGTTAAATAATATTTCATGAAAAGCTTCAATTACCTGTATCCTGCTAAGTCATTGATAAAACGAAAATCGCGTATACATCTGGGCTTCTGGGTAGCTTAGGAAGTGACGTATTATTGAAACACCAAGAACCAAAGGTAAATAACCACGGTAGGTGACAATTCTCCGGGTTTAATGCTATGGATGTTGTCAGCATGTAATATAATATATTAAAAAGAGAATAAAAATTTTTCTACAATTTATAATTTTTTCTACCTTTTAAATACGAAATTTAATTTTAAAAATTTTTATTTTTTTAATTTTTTTAGAGAACATCATTTATTGACGCGCGCACAGCGAAAGACATGCGCGCAGCCCGCGCATGGTTGATTCCTGCGGTGTTCGTTTTTGATTTTTATTTATTTATTTAATAATTTTTTAAGTCAAAGGAATCGAACCATGATTATTAGACAGAATGTTCATTCATTAACTACTCTGCAAGCACACATAATTAAATTATTTTTTTATATTTATCATTAAAATTGTAAATAATTAAAATGCAGACTATTCATCAGAAGCATTTTACTGCAAATTTATTTAAAAAAATGAAAACAAAAACAAAAACAAAAACAAAAACAAAAACAAAAACGAAAACTAACACTAAAACTAAAACTAAATATTAAAAATTAAAATTTAAAGTTAATTTATTTATTTTTGGGGCTTCGTTAGTAAAATAACCAGAACAAAGGCAGACAATCTTTGATTAAAAATAAAAATTAAATATTAAATGCTAAATATTAAATATAAATATCCAATATTTTTTTTTTAAATTCATATTAAAAATTCGGTTCTCAAACGACTTAGTCACCCCCACCTATTTTTTTGAGAATCGCTATCTATAAAAGGAAATTAAATGATTCTTATTTGAAATAAGAGGCAAATGACGAGTTATCTTCATATATAATTTTTATAAACTTTTATATATGGTCGTAAAATATTTATTAATATAAACATGAAGATAACTCGTCATTTGCCACTTATTTCAAATAAGAATCATTTAATTTACTTTTATAGATGGAGATTTTCTAAAAAATAGGGGGTGACTAAGTCGTTTGAGAACCAAAAATTCAATATTAAAAATTCATATTGAAAATTATATATATATAATAAATATTTCATATTAAAAATAACAAAAATCAAAATCAAAAATTTAAAATTCAATATTAAAAATTAACAATTAAATACTAAAAATTAATAAATAAAAAGGACCGCCACGGGGTTCGAATATGCGCGGGCTAGGCGTATGTAGCGCGCTGACCCGCGCGACATTTATTATACAATTTTAGCGTAGAACACAATTTGCAACAAGCTGTATACTTAAAAATTTTAAATTAAAAATTTGGGTTCCCGTATACTTTGCCCACCTAACAAAAAAATAATATAACTTTTATGGTCGTTACAAAAAAAAATAAAATCATTAATTTTAAAAATTAATTAATTAAAAATTAATTAATTATCAATTTTATTAAAAATATGGAATTCATAATAAAACCTATAAACCCGATAAATAATCTTCAAAAAGACTTTTTCGATCATATACCTAAAAAATAACATAAGTATAGTTTATAAGCACTCATATTTTTTAACGCGACCAATTTGTTTAGTCTGTTGGTGTTATAGCATTTTCATGATCATTCTTAAAATACTATTTAATTTTGTATATGATTAAAAGATTTTCTTTATGGATTATATGATTGATTCGATTAATTGGTGTTTTTAGTTTCCAATTTTGGGGGTGTATGATTTTTTTTGCTTTTACCTTTTGATACCATGATTGAGAATTTTTATAAGAATTCAAAAGAAAAATTATTTGAAATTATTGGACATTTATTCCGACGTGGTTGTATTTGGTGTAGATCGAAGATATAGATGGTTCAATAAGAAAAAACATTGGGCATCTTGTACATGGAAACATTGTGGTAAAATATGTTCTATCTACAATGACACAATTTTCACTGGAAATAAAGAAAAAAAAATATTAAAAAATTGTTCATATTGGATATTTGGTTGCTAGGATATTCTATTAGTGATTATAAGAAGGACAGATTTCTCTAGATATAATATTTATCGATTATTAAAAAAAACTTTCGAAATTAAATATTTTTGATAAGTATTATAACTCATTAATAAAATTAGAGGGTAATAATATTATTATTGAAGTTGATGAATCAAAATTCGGTAAGAGAAAATATAATCGAGGTCATAATGTTGAAGATTTATAGGTAATAGGTGCTGTAGAACAATGTGAGAATAGACGAATAATAATAGAAAAATGTGATCATCGATCACAATTGAATTTAAAATCTTTCTTGACTAGATTTGTAGACCAAAACAAAATTATATATTCTGATGGATGGTGGGGTTATCGTAGCATAGATTAGTATTTTATTGCCTATAATGTTGTTACCCATTCTAAAGAATTTGTTGATTCTATAACCGAACGAATATTAATACCATTAAGGGTTGTTAGTCAGTGTAAAAGATAAAAATATCATTTCAAAATAATACTGAAAGTTAATTAATATTAATATTTTTACGTTTTATATAAATAAAAAAAATAATGAATTTGACCCTTTAATAAAGTTTATGATTTATAAGTATTAATTTTATTTTATTTTCTATTTGATAATAAAATAACTTTTTGTTTAATGCGTTCAATTTTTTTATTGAGTGCATCATAGAGGTAAAAGACAAATAAAATCATACCTCCAAAAAATTGAAAACTAAAACCGTACATGTTCGATTGATTTTATATAATTTATTATGAATTAATTGATTTTTTATAAAATTGATAATGAATTAATTTAAAAAAAAAAATGATTTTTAATTAATTTTCATTTAATAATTTTTTAAAATAATGATTTTATTTTTTTGGCACTACTATAAGGGTTATTTATTTTTTTGTTGATGGAAAAGTATAAATACCAAAGAATTGATTTTTTAACGCAAGGCTGTGAAGTGCACAAACCCAAGGTAGGGGGTCATGGGGTCCTTTTTCTTACAAAAAATTATTATAAAAAAATTACATGATTTTAATTGAAAAAAAAATCAAGGTTAATAATTAAATATTTTTTATTTAATAATCAAATTATATATCAATCTATTTTTTTACAATCAGTTCAAATTCATAATTTTTTACTGTAATATCATATAAACTCATTTAAAAATGAATAAAAATATTATTGTTTTATTATTAATCTTTGTTTCGGTTCGTACCGTGTCTTTAGACCCTCTTCTAAAAACAGTAAAGTCTATTTCCTCTGAGCTTATAATATGATTCTTATTTGAAATAATCATATTCTATGCTCAGAGGAATTGGACTTGATGTTTTCGTGGTGCTGAAGACCCGGATAGACCGGGTAAGAACCGAAATTTATTGAATTAGTTTTCGATAAGAATACATTGCTTTTTGTATTTAATATAATTTATTAAATATTGAATGTGGCTTTTTTATTTTTTTTTCTTAAGGCTGTGAGAGTGCCCGCATTAATGTGCACTCTCACAGCCTTCCTCCGATTTTTTTAATTTTTTAGATATTAAATAAAAATGAAAAATGTGGAACAAAAATAGCAGTGAGTCTCATAATAAAATTTTATTATTAAAAATTAAAAAATCAAAATTTTTCAAACACCTTTTGATCAAATTTAATATATGGGTACACAATTTGCATAGAAGCACAATTTGTTGTAACAATCGGTATTTGTACTTCGATATTTAGATATTTATCTAAGATTGTTAACCACTGAGCTATATGGCTATCAATTTTTTTATATTTATAAAAGATTTCTACAAATTCTTACAATTTCAGATACTTTACAACCACAATATTTATTTGATAACAATGTTACTCGCATCATATTTTTAACTTTATCAAAAATAAAATCCGTATCTTTTTCTATTTCACTAAAACCTTAGATTTGTTTTTTAAATCTTTATTTATTATTATTACAGCGACAAAAAACGTGATTCATCGACGCGAAATACCTTTTTTTTGTCTGCCAATATTCATTTGTTCAATATTTAATCTTAAATTATTACACCATCGATTTTCCTTTAAAAAATAATGAATATTTGGGTACATTTTAATTCTTTCAGTATATTCTTCGGTTTATTAATATTATTACAAAAGTGATGTAAATATAGCATATTTTTTTCATTTTATTTCGCATAACTAAAAATAATATAGATAAATTTTTTACCACAATATTCTGCAATGACATCTAAAACTCGACTTAAAAAAATTAGTTTTCTGAAAAATCAGGGGCTTGTTTAGAAAGATGCCTACCATGAGGTAGGCATCTTTCTAAACATAAGCAATTTTTTAAAATTTAATTAATGACCCATATTAATTTAAAATTAATGGATAAAATATTTTTTAATTATGATGATATTCTTTAATTATTAATAAATCTTAAGATATTATCAGCAACAAAAAGATGTTTAGAATGTGATGACACGTTTTTTTAAAAAAATTATAAATTTACAGTGCTAAAATACTGATGTTCTCGTAACTTTTGTCAATTTAGGCAAAATATAAAATTTAAAAATTAGAAATTCCGACGTATTTTCATTTCATTTACTTATTTATGGCAGAAAATAATTATAAGTAACCTAATTTATTTTAAAATTTATCAAATACCACAATAAAGAAATTAAATT
>SDVU01000063.1:0-23126 GCA_016256075.1 Dictyocoela muelleri | reverse complement strand
TAAAGAGTGACGTCAGCGGGATTCGAACCACGATACTTAAATTTTACATTCAAGAGTGTTAACCACTGAGCTATCTGCCCCTCTTAATTGGTAAAGCATAGTGTATGTGTCTTATTTCAAATAAGCGTAAAATCGCTAGATAAATAAATATTAATTATATATTTATTTATTTATTTCACGATTTTACGCTCATTTGAAATAAGAAACATAAACTTTGCTTTTACCAATTAAGATTTCAGATCTTTGGGAGTCTCTAAGTAGTTAGAGGACCACCGTTCTTTATACACGAATTCCTCTTTAAAGCAGACAACACAAATCCACTAGACGCGGAGACTCTGATCGGAGCATTCTTAGAAAAGGAATATGATGCACTTCGTCCGGTACAGTTAAGGTTTATGATCGCTTTGGCGTCAGGTAAAGCGTGAAGTCACCCATTTAGGCGAGTTGACAAATTTCTCGCACTTTTTTTCCCTCGTGAAATATGATAAATGTTAAAATTTTAAAAAGTAAGTGTGGTTTAAAGAATTGTTTTACAAATATATGTATATAATTAACACGAAGAAACAAATACCAACATAAATTAGAGATTAAAAATGCATATTAAAACTCTTGATAAACAATGCTGCAGTGATAAAATAAATATTAATGATTTAAATCATAATTAAATCATAATAAAAAAATAATTTTAATAATAATTTAAATCATTAATATTTATTTTATCACTGCAGCATTGTTTATCAAAAGTTTTATTGTGCACTTTTAATCTCTAATGTAGGTTGGTATTTGTTTCTTCGCGTAAATTGTATACATATATTCGAAAAAATTCTTTAAATCACACTATATATATTATATATTACATGCTGACAACATCCATAGCTGCCAACCCGAAGAGTTGTCTCCAAACATAGTCTTATGACCTTTGGTTCCTAGTGTTTCAATAATACGTCACTTCCTAAGCTACCCAGAAGCCCAGCTGTATACGCGATTTTCGTTTTATCAATGACTCGGCAGGATACAGGTAATTATAGGCTTTTTCATGATATTTTATTTATCACTACTTTTTGCCGAGATGCGTCGTCGCACTCATCCCCTCACACCTAGGAGAGTCCCTTCTGCTTCATTGTCATATTAGACCAAGTCTTAATCAGTTATAACACACTGATACAACTGTATATTACTACTATATTTCTATAGTTTTTGACCGCTTAATGTCATTCCCTCTTTAGTTATTTAAGAGTGACCTCAGCGGGATTCGAACCACGATACTTAAATTTTACATTCAAGAGTGTTAATCACTGAGCTATCTGGCTAGAAACGTTATTAAATAAATATATGTCTTCAAATTTATTAACTCTAATTTTAATCCTTCAAAGAAGCATAAGTTTTATTGTGCTAGAAGCAAGGTGCAAGATGAAGATATATCCATTTTAGGCACATACTTTAAATACGGTCGTGTCTCAAGTTTATCGAGGCAGCACAATATTTTTTTCTTTCGTAATATTTGTGTATTATGTTCACTAATTCTTGAGTAAAAACATGGTACTTAAAAGACTAATGTTAGAAACAAATCTCGGATTTAGTAATAACGTATATTGTCAACATCCAATACATACATGCAATATTTCATATTAAATCAAGTTAAAATTATTTGACTTCTTTGAAAAAAGCGCATATAACTTCTTTAGTTCTAACCGATAATACCATTCCCAGATTATTTGTTAAAATGAAGCATGATTAATGAAATAAGATACTTAAATATACATTCAATAGTGTTAACCACTAAGCTATCTGGCCCTAATATTTTTTTTTATTCTTTTAACGTTATTTTGATTGAATTTTATTTTTTTTATTTTAAAAAAAATATTCATCATAAGCATAACCCATGTCATCAAATATGCAGACCCACATTATAAATCCTCAAATGATATTAAAAACAGCACAATCTTTACTAAACAAGCCAAATGAACTCAAAAGATTTTTAAAAGAATATCTACCATCATCTTATAATTTGAAGCTACACTTAATTTATTTGCAATCTATTAAATCAACACTCAACCCCAATAATGATAAATTTCTAAATCATGAACCTAAAGATAATTATATTTTTACAAATGAAATAACAAATTATGACTTTAATGATGAATTAACTGATATCGAAAATACAGATATTGAAATGATAAATATTGAAATTTCTGCTTATGAGTATGTTTTAAACAAATTATACATGGATTACGAAATATTCCCAATTGTAAATCAATATTATCAATTGTTAACAAAAACAATAAAAAACACTGACGAGCAGGAATTTATTTTTAAAGTACGATCAATTTTTCATAAATGTTTAAAAAGCCCTATGAACAATTTGAATAGTCTTTATTTATTGTATGAAGAGTTTGAGAATAATAACGGGATGGGTGGAAAGAATATTCTTAATGAATTTTATAATATTTATCTTAATACTAATAAGTTGCAGAAAATGTATAAGTTGAAAGGAATTGATAAAATTTTTAATAATGATTTAAAAATTAATTTTGATAACGTTGAGAAAATTAGCTCAAATAATCTGTTTAATGAACTTATAGATCTTGAATTAAAAAATATTACTTCACTTGATGAGAATGAGTTTATGCAACGAATGGAATTCATTTTTGAATATCTTTTGGACAAATTTTTCAGTAACGAAGAAATTTATATTCGCTACGTTCAATTTCTTGTGACGCATAAATTAGATCCACTTCCGGTTCTTAAGAGAGGGATTTTAATTAATAATTCATCAATGCTCATCGTTTTATATGCGTTTTATGCAAATGATGAAAAAATATTAATGCATGAAATTGATAAGTGTTGTAGAGAAATAGATGAATTCAATGATGTGAATAAAAATGAAAAAAGAGTTGAAACGACCAATACTAATCAAGATATTGAAATTATTAGAAATGAAAACCTAATATTTAAAAGAAAATCTAAATTACCTTTAAGACAAAAACTCGATAATTTATCGATTGCCCTTCTTAATTTAAAGTTAAAAAGTGATTTATCATCATTTAGAGAAGCATTTAAAATTCTTTCAGAAAAGCCTATTTCTGAAAATGTATATATTTATGCAGCAAAGGCTGAATTTTATGCAACGGGAAAAGCTGAAAATTCGTTTAAAATTTTTTCATACGCGATTAAAAAATTTGAAAATGAGAATAAATCCAAAAAAATTGCTGAAGATTTAAAGGAAGATGAAAAGGAACATTTAAAGGATGAACAGAATAGATATAACAGTCATAAAGATAATTGCAGTTTAAACTTTTTAAAAAAAGAATTTTTAAAATTTTTCTTATCAATAGGGTATGATATAAATGCAAAAAATATTTATAATCAGTTGTATCACAAATCAATGGATGAGATAATGGGTATTTTTGAATTCAAGTATGGTTCTTTTGATACATTCTCCGATATTTTTAAATTTTCCGATAATCCTTATAAATTGATAGAGAAATGCTTACGAGTAGAAAATGTTCACGAACAATTTGAAGTTTTCATGAGAAAACTTCCTGAATTAGGGAGTAATTTTGATTATTTAAAAACAACAGTTCGTGATATTATAGAAATTTTCAAAAACAAATTATGAAGCATTTGATCTCAAGCTTATTAAAAATTTAATAAAAAATTCATTAATTAAAATATTGCCATTTTTTTATCCATTTTTATAATAATTATTAAAAAGTAAGAATTAATATTACATTTATTTAAAATTATTGTTATCAAAACTGGTCGAAAAATAGTTATTTTATCCGTTTCCGTGATATTAATTTGTTTTATGTGAGGATTAAGAACCAATCATGGTGATATAAGACTTTTATTAGAAAAGGCATACTAGATCACTATAAGAATGAGTAAAGATGGATCGTTTTTTTAATTTTGATATTTGTTTCGTATTTCTGGTTTTTTATTTAATAAAATATATTTTAAAATAAACCCCTATTAGTGAGGAGAAATATTTGGATCTGTACTAAAATTTTCCCCCGGGGTAAATTTTAGTACAGATAAAAAAATGATTTTTTTGAAATCAAAATGAAATCTGTCAAATTAATTAGTAAAAAATACACAAGCTATTGAGTGATTAAAAAATTAAAAAAAAGGAAATTAAAACAAGAATAAAGATTAAAATTAATCAGAGAGGGAATAATTTTTTTAAAAAAAGTCATATTAAAAAATAATAACATTGATTTTATGGAAAAGATCTTGAATCTAATAATAATATAATTAATAAAAAATGCTTTAATACCTCTTTATAATTAATTTTTATTATTTTATCTGCTTTTTTTAAATTTTATTAAATAAATTTTTTTTATTTTTTTATAGGTTGAAAATTTTAGTGCAGCTATGACCGAGAAATTTTATTACAGATTCAAATATTTAACCCCAATTGCAAAAAAAAATCTAAATCCTGTCATATATATTACATGCTGACAACATTCATAACTGCCAATCCAAAGACTCGTCACCATTCGTGGTATTTAGATTTGGGTTCTTGTTGTTCCAAGAATACTTCACTCCTAAGCTATCCAGAAGCTCAGCTGTATAACGACTTTTGTTTTTTCAATGAATCAGAAGAATACCGGTAATTAGAGTTTTTTGAATTTTTATTTTCACTACTTATTTTGCCGAGATTCGTCGTCGCACTCATAGCCAAACCTGAGTAGATACCTTCTATTTTATTGTCATTTAGACCAATTCCTAACCAGCAATAGCACAATATAATCTGTATCTTTATATTATATTTGTTGTATCAGAAAACGACTCCTTGCACAATATGACCCCTTTAAATTAAATATAAAAAATTTAAAAAATTAATTTTTATAATGAATTTTTATTAATAACCTCGCATCACAAAATGATCCCTTTAATTTATATAAAAAATCAATTTTTGATAATGAATTTTATTAATAAATTCATCACAAAAAAATCATCACAAAACGACTCCCCTAAAAAAATATTTTAATTGGTTAAAATCGTTAAAACTATAATTTGTTGACTAATTGGTTATTTAATAAACTATTAACGACACTCAGAGATTTAGAGAAAATGTGTGTTTAATCTGGATAAAACAGCGGTGGTAGCGAGAATTGATTAATATAAAACCTAAATATTTATATTTTGCATATTATTGAAAAACTAAAATCAAGCATACAGTAGATAACTTAAAGATTTATTTAATCATGAAATAGTGTTCTTAATGTGTGGTTAAAATAACTTACTGAGTTTGGAATGTGTTTTTTCAACATGTATATATTATTCGTAAATATATTGTCGCGCCAAAAACGACATTAATTATTGTCGCACGCTGGCATTCGAAAGGATCGAATCTCGCTGCAGTCAATTTTTTATTTTTTATTAAATCATAAATAAATTTGGATTCAGAGGGAATCGAACATGATAGTTAGAGAGGTTTTCTATTGTGTTGACCACTCTGGAAGTATTCATAATTAAAATATTTTATTTATATTTAACATTTAAATTGTAAAAAATTCTAAAATGCATATCATTTATCAGAAGTATTTTACTGAAATTTAAATAAAAAAATAAAAACAATAATTGTCGCGCGCGAACGGGCAGCCATGTCAAAGTGGTTTATGGGTTAATATAAAAAAATAAAATATTCAAGAATTTACAATTATTAACATTTAAATTTATTTAAAATCACAACGATATTTTTTTTTTAATTGTGAATTAAAAATTTTAGACCATGTTCAAAAAAGTCTACGTTTATTCTTTGGATATTTCAAGTTTCTATTTTTTAGAATTATACGGAGTATTTCATATTTATAGACCACTTTTTGCAATGTCATGGGCCACTTTTTACAATCTTATAGACCACCTTTTGGTATCTTATAGACTTCATTTTGCAACGTTATGGACTACTTATGCAAAGTTGGGGACTACTTATAGACCAATATTAGAATGTTATAGACTCAGGCATATAGAATGTCTTTTTCTAGATAATGGACAGCCTTTTACACTACAACGGGCTAGAAAAATGGAAAAATGAGCTTAAAATGTGTAAATATAAAATGAAAACAATTATTTGCTAATTGTAATTCACATAACAGATTTATATATTTCGATATATTATCATATTTAGCAAATTTGTTATTTAAATATACTAAATATAGTAATATATAAAAATATATAAAAGTCTGCTTCTGGATTCTTAATTAACAAAGATTTTTTTGTCTTTTTATATTATACCTTTTAGGCTTATTTTTAAGGTCTCTAACCCGCTGGACTTAAAAAGGAGGTCTATATTTAAAAAAGTCTTCTATAAGTCTGAAAAAAGTAGTCTATTAAATTACAAAAAGTAGTCTCTAAGTTTGCAAAAGTAGTCTCTAAGTTTGTAAAATGAGGTATATAAGTTTGCAAAAGTGGCATTTAACTGTCCAAAAGTGGCCTATAACTATGCAATACCCGGTAAGTATCCTGCAACTTATATTATTTAAATTCATTTATTAACAAGTAGTATATTCAAAAATCGCCTTATATTAGTTAATATTTTTTATTTTAATGACAAAAATGGGTGTGAAATATATTTATTTCTTTTTACCTATGCTATGTTTATAAAAATATTTTAATTGTTATATATAATTAAAAATATTAAGAGGTTTTTTTCGATCTAAATGCGCGGCTTTGCAATCTAAATCGCGGCTTTGCAATCTAAATGCACGAGATTTTTTAAAATAATTACGACTTCAAAAATAATTACTTTTGCAATCAAAATGTGCGGCTTTGCAATGAAAATGCGCGGCTTAGCAATCAAAATGCGCAGCTCTGTAATCTAAATGCCTAGAATTTTTTTTTCCTTTTGTCTTCTAAAAAAAACAAATATCCAATGAGAATAGAGAACGAATTGCCGCTAAAGTTGATGAAGGAAGGTCTGTAAGAAAAAATAGCTGAAGCTTTAAGTATTTACCATCAAACGGTTTCTAGACTTGTAGAACGATACCTCGAAACAGGCGTGTGCCTTTCCAAACCCCGAGGTATGATAAACGTTCTAAACTCACTGAAGTTCAGGAACAGCAAGTTCGAGAATGCGTCGATGAATCATGTACTCTTTCATTGAAAGAGTAGCAGAACATTGTGAATGCAAAATTTGAAATCACTGTTTCAATAAGTACCATATATATGTTTGCGTAATTTCTATTATACACTTAAAAGAGCGTCAATCAATCCAGAAAGACGTAACATCCTCTCGACAATTGATAGTAGAGAGCAATAAGCCCATTTTTTCTGACTTCTAGAAGAAAATAATCAAGTCAAAAATTATATTCATTGATGAAGTCGGGTTTTCCGTGTCGAGTATGACATCTAGAGGCAGGTCTTTCATTGGTAGACCTGCTAACGTAAATGTCCTATCCTTAAGATCAAGAAACATTTTTGTTTTCTCGGCAATAAAAAATTCTCGATGTTGTACTATAAAGTAAAAAAAAGCCATTGAATAATGATGATTTCAAACAATGTTTGATAGTTCTATAAAAAAAATGCGTGGAAAGTGGAATACTAGCACCTATTTTTATTTTCGATAATGCTAGAATACATCATTCTTCTTCAGTAAAATCGACGCTCGAAGAAAAACAGATTGAATTTGTATACTTACTCCCGTATTCTCCATTTCTGAATCCATTAGAAAATTGTTTCTCTAAATAGAAAAAAAATCACGTAATAAGAGGAGAAGCGAGAAATGAAAATTTACTAGGCAATTTGATAAAAAATGGTTTTGAAGTAGTAAATTTGTCTGATTGTGATGGTTATTATAGAAGTATGATAAGATGCATAAATCTAAGTTTAATACGTAAAATTATATATAATTAAAGTTGATTTTATGAGAAAATTTTTTTTTATTTTTAATTTTTTTATTTGCGCATTTTGATTACACAGCCGCGCATTTTGATTGCTAATCCGTGCATTATGATTACAAAGCCGCGCATTCTTATTGCAAAAGTAATTTTTTTAAAGGTCGTAATTATTTTTAAAAAAATCTCGCGCATTTAGATTGCAAAGCCGCGCATAAAGAATCGAAAACCCCTATAATTATGTATGAATGGCAAAACAGTAAAGGTCTGCTAGGGCATATAATGCCCCCCTACGAATACTGATCCCCTATCAAATTAAATTTAAAATTTAAAAAAAAATTGATAATAAAAATTAATTAAGAGCCTCACGACAAATAATGTTCCCCTTTTTATTAAAAAAAAATCTATTTTTGATAATAAATTTTATTAATAAAATAATTAAAACCGTGACCCTACAAATAATGCCCCCCCCCCTAATTTATTAATAAAAAAATCAATTTTTTGATAATGAATTAATAAATAAAATTTTTTTAAAAATTTTAGTTATTTTTTTTATTTATTGTCGAACGCCAGATCATACCTACGTCATATCGGCAACCACATACTTTTCTATAATTTATTTTTATGTTATGATTTCAAAAAATAAATAAAAAGTCACACCTTTTAATTACGTCTAAAATTTATAGGGGTCAGCTACAAAAATTTCCTTTATACTTTTTTTAGAGGGTTTCATCCCCGCTTCTGTTAGGTAAATCCCCAAAAAATAATTATGGGAAGGAAATGAAAGAAGTAAAAAAATTAAATTTTTAAAAACTTAAATATTTTAAATATTTTAAGTTTCAAGACTAAGAAATTAAGGCAAGAGTAAAATAACGGTTGGTTGAAATATTATAAGGTCGAAGTGAAAATTTGGTAAGAGTGAATTATAAAAGGGAGGAATGTATTTATAAGGTTGAGGTAGATTTTTTTATACTCTAGATGAATTTTGCTGTAGATAACATATGAAAGTTTGATATTTACAAAAATATTAATTTAAAAGTGGAGGGAAAAAATAAAAAGTGAGATGAAATTAAAATGATGGTTAAAAAATTAAAAAGCGCAAAAAAATTATTTATTTAATTTTATTGGGATATTATTATAAACACCCCCTAAAAATAGCCTTATAAAAAAAACTACCCCTAAAAGGTACCTTATAAAAAACACATTTTATAAGATTTTTTGCCCCGATATATGAATTTCACAGTTTAAAAAATCTATTAAAATTTAAATTTTTATCACCCTTATAATTTTCCTTAGAACCTTATAATTTTCCCCTCAGACCTTATAATTTTCCTTCATGCCTTATAATTCACTTTTGCCAATTTTTCCCTCCGACAGTATAATTTTTCCCCGACTGTATAATTTTCCCTCCTACCGTATAATTTTCCCTCCGATCGTATAATTTTCCCTCCGATCGTATAATTTTTCTCTCCAATCGTATAATTTTTCTCTCCGATCGTATAAATTTCCCTCCGACCGTATATTAAACTTTTGCCGAAATTAATATTTCGGTGCCAACTTAATCACTAAAACACAAAATTGATCAATTTCACAATGATGATTTCCCTCTAGGTTTTCATCCTTCCCTCCATTTAAAACTATAAAATAAATCAAAATGTTTTAACCCTTGATACGACAGAGAGATGATTCAAGTTACCCTCATATCGATAAGCCTCTAAAAGAGATGAATTTCAATGCAAAGGGATTCAAATTAAATAAAAGTTTTTTAATTACCATTCATTTATCTTATTCTTCAGCGCTTGACCAGCGCATATTGAGCTCAATAGCGAATATGTCAATTCTCCAATAACTGAATGAAATTGAATATGAGGAAAAATACATACGTCAAGTAGTTAGCGTGGACGAAAAATATGATGTTGCCTTATTTGAATTTAAGAACGAATATACAGGAATGAAAATTATACACAGAATTAACAAACTGAGATCAATTGAACACCAAAATTTATTGAATTGGTCAACATTATTTCAAGAAACGTCTAGAATTTGCAAGTGGAATGAAAAAACACAACGCGAAATATTAACACAAATTATTGATCTGAATATTAAATACCAAATAGGTGCTTCAAGCTCATCAGAAGAGCTGCTTAAAAAGATACTTGCTCTTAAATATAATCAAAACAGAGCCCATAAATTCCAACGAATAATCAATAACATAAAGCAGAAAGACTTCTTTACATTGGGAGCTTATATGAAGGAAATCGATATTCAATGCAGAAAATTAGCATTATGTTTAGTTTGGTCAGAAGACATAGTTGTGTTGAAAAAGGTGAAGTATTCTTCAGTAGATTGGAAGAGGTTGTCAACTTTTAAATCGAAAGGTACCAGGATCGTTCATATAGCAACATAATAAACACCCTCATAAATTTAGAAAGTCTCTTTATTGATAAAAAACGAAAAATGCCCATGTCAAGAAAAGAAACATTTTTAAAAAATAAATATCACCATGCCCATAAGAAAAATTTTCATAAACCCTCATCCCATTTAAGTTAAAATTACAACAATAACAACAAAAAATTCTAGACCATCTATAAATCCAAATCTAATAGTAATTACGAGTGTATGAAACAAAGGCAACGTCGTGAAGATACAAACAAAGATAATAAGATTCTCAGAATTAAAGAACCACAGTACAAACCAAGAATAATACAAATACCGATCGAAATATGCATATAGGAAACTCGCGCAATAATCGATAATGGCGCTGCATATAATTATATACCAATTAATTTAGCCAAAATCTTTGTATGAAAACTGAGAAACTTGATGGAAATATAGTTGCAAAGATAGCCAACGGAGTAAAAATAGACATTTACGAAGAAAAAAATCCTAAATTCATTTTATTTAACGACAATAGCTACATTTATACTAGTAAATTCTATATAATAAACAGTTAAGTGAAATGTCAATCCTCGGAATGAAGTTCCTATTCGAAAATGATGTTGATCTAAACCTAGTCGACGAAATAATGAGAATTGACGGTAGAGAGTGCGAAGTGGAACTGGTTAAAATATAAAACCCAATTATGAAGAAGTAGATGGAAGAAAAATCAAAAATCTATTAAATTAGCGACAATAAAGAAATAAGAAGAGAAGTGAAAATTGATGTGAAAAAAAATCCTCAAAATGGAACAATTAAAGGTGTTGAGCACAAGATTGTGCTGAAAGGTAAAATAATAAAATTTTTAAGGAATACACAGTGCCCTTTTCTTAATCAAAAGATGTTTTAAATCACCTTAATCAACTAATTAAAGATGAAATAATCGAAGAAAGAGTCACAGAATTCTTATCACCAGCGTTTATAAGTAAAAAGAAAAACGGGAAGCTAAGACCTGTTGTGGATCATCGATATCTAAACTCGATAACCAAAAAAACACCAATTCATACCAAATATTTCCGACATTCTCTCTACACTAAATGTAAAAGCGTTTTTCTTAAAAATCGACATGAACCAAGGTTAATATCACATTAAAATGCGTAACAAAGATATCAATAAAACAAAATTCAAGATACTCAATAGGTGTTTTGTATTTAATAGAATGCCATTCGGCCTCTGCAACGCACCTGATACATTTCAACAAGCAATGAAATACATCTTAAAAGGCATAGACAACGTCCACATATATTTATATGATGTTTTGATCAGCACACGGACAATTGAGGAACACATAGAAACTCTAAAGGTGTATTTAAGAGATTTAGAGATAACAACATATCGATAATTTTTCGAAAGGTAAATTCGGTAAAGAAAAAATTGAATTTTTAGGACATAGTTTCTCATAATAAAATTAGACCATGCATTACTAAACTTGAAAATTTTAAATTCGTACACTGCAACACTAAAAAAACTACAAAAGTTACTGGGATTTCTGCTGGTTCAGACCTTATGTAAAGAACCTATCACAGAAACTATACCTCTTTTACGACAAGTTAAAGGGAAAAAAAAAACATAAACTGGAATGACGAAGATACATCTTTGGCTGAAGCAATCGTCGACGAAATTAAAAAACGCCCCACATTGTTTATACCGGATCTTAACAAAGTATTAATAATATAAACTTATGCATCCGAAAAATGGATAGGTGCTGTACTATTCTAAGACCATGTAAATTGTAGGCCTGTATAGCAGCACATATAACAAATCCGAGAAAAATTATACCGTAATTGAGAAAGAGACATTGGCACTGTTGAAGGACTTACACATTTTAGTCCTAAGCTATTGAATTCTAAAATCACATTCTAAGTGATAATAAAAATCTACTAATCCAAGGCGATTTGTCGAAACGAATATATAGATGGAAGATGATATTGGAGGAGTATGACTATAGTTTTAAACACATACCGGGTATAAAAAACAACGATGCCGACACACTATCAAGATCTCATCTGATGTTAATACGCGATAATAACTCGAGGAAAGAGAAACAAATAGACCTCAAAAAATACTTATTCTACAATTCACAAATAAAAGATAAAATAAATAATAATGAGTGGAACAAAAACTTCATAAAGGAAAATCATGATAAAATATACGAATTTCTCGAAAAATTACATCATTAATTAATATCCCTGGTATTATAAAAATGATCAGAACTATCGAGTTTCGTTTAAAAATTAAAGGTATCAGGGAAATAATAAAGAAAATATGTACGAGCTGCAAAATATGCAATACAGAAAAGACTTTCTGATCAAACTACGGAATACCAATTTATAAGAATACTAAAAATAAAACCAACGACGTACTTGCCTTAGACATAAAAGGTCCTATAAAGTCAAGATATTTTAGTTTATAAAACACAAAAAAATCATTTTTATTTATTATGCACTGATATATTTTCGCGATTAACCGAAACTGAAATCTTTTTCGATATTCACTCTAGCACAGTATGCAGAAAACTTGAACAAATGTGGATTAATAAATATAAACCTCCCAAAAATACTTACAGATAACGGCCGCCAATTTACATCGACAAATTTTCATGAATTATTACGAAAATAGAATATAAAACATATCTATTAATCCCCGAATAATCCAACTGGAAACTCAATCGTAGAAAGGATTAATAAAGAAATTGGCCTCGTTTTACGAAATAGCAGAAATACGAAATTGAATGAATTACAAAATAATATATTCCGGGGATAACCTTGCCAGACAATATTTCTGGGTATCCAACAATAGAAGTATATAAAAATTTACCTATTTATAAGAGTGAAAGAGTGAACGTAAATTACGAAAATATAAAAAATAATTAAATAAAAATACGCAAAAAGCTTAAAAAACATTTTAAATATAAGAAAAAAACACGAATATAAGCCAGGTGATTTTATTTATAAAAAGAACTTTTCTCCAGACAAAGTTGATCCAATATGGAAAAGCCCATACGAAGTCTTAACGGTTTCAGATAGTAAAAATAACTTGCGTGCAATCGTAAATAATAAGATTCAAAAGCTTTCAATAAAAAACATAAGACCTACCGGAGAAAGAGGAATATGTGGTGCCAACACAATCACTAAAACAAAAAATTGATTAATTTCACAGTGATGATTTCTCTCAAGGTTTACTTCATTCCATCCATTTAAAACTATAAAATAAATCAAAATGTTTTAACCCATGAGACGCCAGAGAGATGATTCAAGTTACCCTCATATCGAGAAGCCTCAAAACGAGATGAATTTCAATGCAACGGGATTCAAATTAAATAAAAGTAGTTTAATTACTATTTTTTTGTCTTATTCTTCAGCGCTCCACCTCCGCAATATGTTTTATTTAAAAAAAATAAATTTTTTTTATTTATATTTTAGTGACTTTTAAATTCCCTTTTCTTTTAAAAAGAGAATAAACGATAATTAAATAATTTATTTACACGGTTTTTCATAGTTATAGCCCCTTTGCCATACTTATAGACCCCCTTTGCCATAGTTATAGACTTTTTTTTCATAGTTATGTGCTCGAAAAAATGCCGAAGGCATTTTAATGGGGGGGGGGGGTGTTCATCATTTTCCCTGAAAACATGCCGAAAATTTTTTTGATATTAATTTTTAATGATTTGATATTAAAAATATTTTCTATAAATTTTTTTGATAGATTTTTTTGATAAATTTTTTTTGACTTTATTTCCTCAAATTAATTAATAATAATTATAGGAAATATAAAAATTAAAGAATATGATTGTTATTTGTCATTATATTTTTATTTTTTTTTATAGTAATTTCGAACAAAAATAATACTTTATCAAAGATAGAAAAAATTTCTCAGTACGTGAACATGTAAAATCCGAGATTTCGACATAAAAAATATCTGTGAAATGTATAAAATAATTTAAATTATAAACGCCGAGATAAGGAATTTTACAAAAACCAATAAATTTACTGAATATAAAATAATAAAACCTTAACGCAAAATAAAAAAATATGATATTTAACATTTTAATTTTAAAAAAACGTGGTAATTTATGGTAAAATATATATATAATTTAATTTTTATAATTATTTAGAGTTTTACAAACTTTTTTAACGATTTTAAACTATAAATTAAATAAATATTGTACATAATAAGGGTTCTGTAAATTTTTAATTTAATTTATTTTATGATAAATATTATTAAAATTTATCAAAAAAATTTATAAAAAATATTTTTAATATCAAATCATTAACAATTAATATCAAAAATTTTTCGGAATTTTTTTTGGAAAATTCCGAAAAAAAAAACCCCAAAAAATGCCTTCGGCATTTTTTCGGGCTGATGTTATAGACCCCTTTTGCCATAGTTATTTTCCCTTTTTCCATAGTTATAGACCCCTTTTGTCATAGTTATAGACCCCTTTTGCCATAGTTATAGACCCATTTTGCCATAGTTATAGACCCCTTTTGACATAGTTATAGACCCCCTTTTTCATAGTTATTGACCCATTTTTTCAGAGTTATTGGCCCGTTTTTTCGGAGTTATATACACATTTTTTAAAAATTATAAAAACGGTTTTCCAGAGTTATAGACCCGTTTTCCAGACTTATAGATACATTTAAATATTTAACACAAATAAGTCTACACAAATAATACCTATGAATCCAGAAAACGTTTAAATGTCAGTACTAACCAGTTTAGCAGCGAGATTTTACGTGAGGAGATAATAAATAAAATATACGTACAGAATAATTTCAGTATAAACGCCAATACTTTTCGATTTTAAATAATATTAAGTTACATAAAAATTTAATCTTATTTAAATCCTAAGAAGATATTTGAGTTTATGTACTAAGCAAGACCGCCGTTTAATTAGGATGCAAAAAAAAACTAATTCAAATACTAATATACTATTCTTTATAAAGTTCAATAAGAAAGACTTTTTAAAAAATGAAAAATTTATACTTTTTATTCACCAAATTAGGAAAAAATAAAAATTTTTAAAAAATCCGGAATTATTTAACTACAAATAATCTGTTATCAGTGATTTTTTGGGTTTATTGTCATCCTAAATTCTACTACGGCTTAAAAGGTGTCAATACAGAAATTTATCTTGCAATTTTTCATAGTATATTTCAAATTATTTTAACCAAAAAAATGATAATGAACGGGTTAGTACCGAAATTTCATTTGATCTGATATATGTATTTTTTTAGGAGTGCCTATTTTTGTATCAATATTTAAAAAAGTATTAAAAATTTCGCAAAATATTTTAATACTTCGGTAAACCGAGTCTATAACTCCGTTAAATTGTGTCTATAACTCTGGAAAACTTTTTTTATAACTATGGCAAAAGAGGTCTATAACTATGGCAAAAAGGGGTCTATAAGTATGGCAAAAAGGGTCTATAAGTTTTTAAAAGGGGGTCTATAACTATGGGAAAAGGGGAAAAAACTATGGGAAAAGGGGTCTATAACTATGGCAAAAGGTGTCTATAACTATGGCAAAAGGTGTCTATAACTATGGGAAAAGGGGTCAAAAAACAATGGGAAAAGGGGTCTATAACTATGGCAAAGGTGTCTATATCTATGGAAAAGCGTTATATTACTAAGAAGGGTCTATAGGTGGCAAAGGGGGGGTCTATAATTATGGCAAAAAGGGTCTAGAACTATGAAAACCCCTGTAATGAATTTAAAAACATTTTTTAAATTTTGTATTTTTTTAAAAATTATTTAGTTTTAATTATATAAAATAACTGCTGTTTGTCAGAAAGTGGTGATAAGGTGGACTACATTAGACTCATTTTAGAAAGGGGGCATTTAGGTGAAGTTATTTGGTGTGGGGATTATTAGAGGTGGGTGTTTATCTGGGGTTCGTGTTTATCTGGGGTTCGTGTTGATCTGGAGTGAGTGTTGATCTGAGGTGGGTGTCGATCTGGGGGTGGGTGTCAATCTGGGGTTCGGCATTTATTAATAATGTTTTTTAATTTAAAATATTAATTTATATTCAATTAAATAATTTAACAATAGCGACACTTATAACAGTAATTTGGAGAACCAACCAGTTAAAAAAATCAACAGCGAAATAATAAAATTAGTTAATTGGTTTAAAAATTTAAAATTGAAAAACATTATTAAAAAATAAAAAAATTTAACTAAAATTTTTAAAAAATTTTATTTATTAATTCATTATAAAAAAATTGATTTTTTCAATAATAAATTAGGGGGAGCATTATTTGTAGGGTCACGGTTTTAATTATTTTATTAATAAAATTTATTATCAAAAATTGATTTTTCTCTTAATAAAAAGGGGGACATTATTTGTCGTGAGGCTCTTAATTAATTTTTATTATCAAAAATTGATTTTTTTAAATTTCAAATTTAATTTGATGGAGTCAGTATTTGCAAGGGGGCATTATAATTCGTAACAGAGTCATATAATCTCTGTTGAGTTCCCGGGTTCGAATATCGCTAGTAGCATTATTTTCAAAATGACAAGCTTGGCATACCACCTCGGTATGGATTTATATTGATTTAATATGTAAAAAATAAATAATAAAAATACTAAATTCAAATTGAAAGCTGTCATTCTTGGCATGACAACCTTGGCGCGCGACAATAATTAAAAATTAAAAATTAAAGAAATGAAAGTTAAAAATTAAAAATTAAAGAAATTAAAGTTAAAAATTAAAAATTATAATTTTAAGTATGTTAAATATATTTCAGGTTAACTATAGTAAAATGACTAGACCAAAGGTAGTGTGGTTAAAAATTAAACATTGAAAATTAAAATTAAAATTAAAAATCTAATATTAAAAATTAAATATTAAATATTAAAAAATTCAATATTAAAAATTAAAGATTCAATATTAAATATTTTAAATTAAAAATTAAAAATTAAAAAATTAAAATCAAAAAAAACCACCACAGGATTCGATCCTGTCGCTGCTGGGCGCGTGTCGCGCGCTGCGCGCGCGACAATTTTTAATATTTTCAACATAAAATATAAATATATATTATTGGTTAAAAATTTTACTCAATTCATCTTAATCATTAAAAAATGAAAAATAATATTATAAATAAACAGAGTCCTACTCCGATTATTATATAAGGAACCCACGAACTACCAGTTGCATTATCAACCAATGTACTAGAATGTGATTTTTTAGAGGAAAAAGTTGGTTTATTTTTACCGTTAAAATCACCCGAAATGTCTTCTTTCGAATTTGAATCATTGATAACGGTATTAAAAAAATCTTCATCTTTTAGATTATCTCTTTTTTTAGTCGATTCGGTTCTTACAATTTCCAATTCAGTTTTTGGATTATGAAAATTAAGATCATCATTCTTATCCGCAGCTTGTAAATACTCGCATTTATCAGAATTTTGAATTGTGGTATTTGCATATGTCTTATCAATTTTTTTATGCAAAATCATATTTAATTCATTATTAAAGTTTTGCTGAAATCTTATACCAGGATTTGCGGGTAAAAATACGACATTTGCGAAATCATTTTTTCTTTTTATAATTGGATTTTGTTTCATTTTTTGATCAAAAATTTCATTCGTTTTTTGATCAAAAATTTCATTCGTTTTTTGCTTAAAAATTTCATTTGGTTTTTGATCAAAATTTTCATTTAGTTTTTGATCAAAATTTTCATTCGTTTTTTGCTCAAAAATTTCATTCGTTTTTTGATCAAAATTTTCATTCGTTTTTTGCTCAAAATTTTCATTCGTTTTTTGCTCAAAATTTTCATCCGTTTTTTGATCAAAATTTTCATTTGGTTTTTGATCAAAATTTTCAGTTGTTTTTTTGTCTAAATTTTCACTTATTCCTTGAACAAATTTTACTTCGAATTCTTTATTATAATCTTGAGTAGTCTCATCGCCTTTAGATTTTAATTCATTTTTTGCAATTTCATAACAATTTATTTCATTTGCTAAAGTCTTATATATTGGTGAATTTTTACCTTGTTTTTCATTTTCCTCAATATTTCCATGACTGTCAATGTTTTCATATTCATTTTCTAAAACTTTCAACTGGGCTTCTTTATTTTGTTCGGAACGAGTTATAATATTTCCATGTGCTGAAGATTCATCAAGTTTGTGATTTATAGATTCATCAGGCTTATAATGTATATTTAGAGCATTTATATCATCATAAATTTCCGTTTTATCATCATTTATAAAATCATTTTTAGGTATAAAATTATTCATGGTTATATAACCATCACTGTAATCTTTAATATCTTCATTGACAACAAGTTCACATTCTAAATCATTTTTGCTTTCTCGATTTTTTGAAATTTCTCCACTTCTGAATAATTCAGGATTTGTTGAAATGTTTTTATCAGGATTTTCAAATAACTGATCTTTAGCTACATTTGGACTTTTAAGGCTGAAATTCTGACCATAAGTTTTTTTATAGTTTTGTGATTCAAATTCATAAAATCTGTTATTTTGATATTGCGAATTTATTGGTGGTAATTCTGAAATCTCTTCATAAATACAGTCTGGATCAAGGCTTGGTGTTTTAGGGTGAAATTCGTAAAAATGCGCGTGTTTTTCTTCATATTCGTTTGTAGGTATAGGCGGCAATGGCATATTTTTTCTTTTGTTGTATGTTTGTTTTGTTTCAGGTTTATTAAATTTTTTTTGTATCTCTGATTCGCCTCGATTCTGGAAAAATTTATTTCTACAGCTTTGAAAATTTTCATTGACTTTTTTAACAATTGAATGTTCTTTAACTCTCTCAGATCGATTTAAACCTGAAAATAAATTATGAATACTAAATTTTTTGTGTTTTTTAGGCAAAGTATCTAAATTATTCGTTATTGATTCTTTTTGGTCAATTCTAACTCTATTCGGGGGGTTATTATCAATTGAAGGACTATTTTTCGGTGACTCATACATCAATTCATCATCTGAAGGATTTTCGTAAATCAAGTATTTAGAGTTTTCACCCCCTTTTTGTAGGCAAATTGATGAATTTAATTTTGTGGGATTTTTAGAATCAAAGTGACTAAATGATAAATAATTCGATGGATTTATATGGTTTTTTGATATTGAATGAAAAGGATAAGATTGATTATCATAAGTTATCTTCTGTTCATCTTTTAACTCATCTAAAAAATAATATAATTTATTTTCTACATAAAAATTTCCACATTTTGGATTTTCAATTTCAGAGTGTTTGAAATTACTAAAATTGTTTTTTGGCTTGATTATATTTTTATTACTTCTCGTAAAATTTATTCTTTTTAAAGCACCTCTAATGTAATTTTTAATCTCATTTTTATGACTTTCAGTAGACTGGTAGGATAAAGTTGATGTGGATCGATATGATTTTAATAAATGATCTTCTTCATAGTTTTCCGGAATTAAAATTTTACTACCAGGATTATCGGTGAGAAAAACCATTGCTAAAGTTGTTAGAATCAATGTCTTTAACATGGGGGGGGTGGAATTTTTAATTTTAACTATTTTCGTTTTTTCTATTTTTGATCAAAAATAAATATTTGATCAAAAATCAATATTTGATAAAAATCGATTTCTGATCAAAAACAATATTTGTTGAAAAAATAATATTGTTTTGGTTTTACGTTTTGGTAATAAAAATTTTATTGTCAATTTTACAGATCTTCAAGTAAAAATTTGTGTTCTTCAACGGGTGTTATCTACTCCCTCTTTTGAGAAAATCAGCATGTTTTAGAGGAAATTACATTATTCTTATTTGAAATAAGCGTTAAATCGCGATTTATTATTATAACTGAAGATAAATTGTGATTTGACGTTTTCTAAAATATAATCATGTAATTTATTTATACAGATGGCTATTTTATAAAAAAAGGAGTGGGTAAGTTAGTCAAAGGTTAACTTTTATATTGAAAAAAGTTAAAATAAATAAATAAATAAATAAATTTTAGTGATTAAAATCATTGATAATTTTATTAATTACACATCTCAATGATTTATATACAGGACTTTTCATAGTTATAGACCCATTTTTCCAAAGTTTTAGACCCATTTTTCCAAAGTTATAAACCCATTTTTTTAAAGTTACCGATCCATTTTTTTAAAGTTACCGATCCATTTTTTTAAAGTTACAGACCTATTTTTCCAAAGTTATAGACCCATTTTTCCAAAGTTATAGACCCATTTTTCCAAAGTTATAGATCCTTTTTCGTAAAGTTATAGACTTTTTTCCAAAGTTATAGACACATTTTTCAAGTTATAGACACATTATCAAAGTTATAAACCCATTTTTTTAAAGTTACAGATTATTTTTTTAAAGTTACAGACCTATTTCTCCAAAGTTATAGACCCATTTTTCCAAAAGTATAGACCCTTTTTCCAAAGGTATAGACCTTTTTTCAAAAGTTACAGACTCATTTTTCAAGTTACAGACTAATTTTTTCAAAGTTGTAAACCCTTTTTCCAAAGTTATAGAGCCATTATTTCAAAGTTATATACCTATTTTTTCAAGTAATAGAGCTATTTTTTCAAAGTTATAGATCTATTTATTTCAGACTTATAGACACATTTATTTCAGACTTAAAGACACATTTATTTCAGACTTATAGACACATTTTGCTAGAGTTATATAGACGAACCTCAAAAATTCTCATATATAATTTCTTTAACCCCTATTTGATCAATATTTCTACCCTAATTTCAACACTATTTTCTAACCCTTATTTTATAACTCCTTAACTAGTTTACTAACCCTTTTATAAACCTTATTTTGAACACTTAATTTTTAACCCTTATTTTTCAACCTTTATTTTTAATCCTTATTTATTAACTCTTATTTTTTTTTCACTTATTTTTTAACCCACATTTTAAACCCTTATTTTTTAACCAATTTTTTTAACCAAAATTTTATGAACATCGTTTTTTTATTTTTAACCTTCATTTTTTAAACCTTATTTTATAACATTTATTTTTTTAATCTTATTTTTATAATCCTAATTTTTAACACTTATTTTAAACCATTATTTTTAACCATTTTTTTTAACTTTTATAACCCCCTTTTTAAAGGCTAAAAAATATGGGTTAAAAATTATTGATTAAAAAAGGTAAAAAAATAAAAATTAAAAAATTATGGATTAAAATAAAGTTAAAAAAATTAAAGTAAAAAAATAAGGTTTAAAAATTCAGGGTTAAGCAATAAGTGTTAAAAATTTACGTTAAATAAAAGGGTTAGAAATAAGTGTTGAAAATAAGGACTAGAAAATAAGGGTTGAGAAATAAGGGTTAAAAAATAATGGTTAAAAAAATAAGGGTTAAAAAATAGAGGTTAAAAAATAAACGTTAAAAATAAGGGTTAAAAATAAGGGTTATAAAATAATAATTATAAAAGAGTTAGTAAATAAAGTTAGGGTTAAAAAATAGGGCTTAAAATAAAGGTTAAAATAGAAGTTAAAAATTTTTATAGATGAGAATTTTTGAGGATCATCTAAATAACTCTGGCAAAATGTGTCTAAAAGTCTGAAATAAATGGATCTATAACTTTGAAAAAATGTATCTATAAGTTTGAAAAATTGGGTTCAATACTTTAAAAAAATGTGTCTATGAGTTAAAAAAATGGATCTATAACTATGAAAAGCCGTGTAAAACATGAATGTGTCTAAAAAATCTTGGAATGTATTTAATTAATAGAATAGCTTTATGTTTTTATTTGTTGGCACATATCTTCATTTAGTTAATTATTTAAAGTGCCAGATAGCTCAGGAGTTAACACTCTTAAAATGAAAATTTAAGTATCGAGGTACGGATTCCGCTGACGTCACTCTTTAATAAATAATGAGGGAAAGACATTAAGCGGTCGAAAACTTTAGAAATATAGTAGCAATATACCGTCTTTCCAGTGTGGTATAGCTGATTAAGACTTTTTCTAATATGACAATGAGTAGAGAGATCTGATCTAGGTGTGGGGATGAGTGCAGCGACGCATCTCGGCAAAATAATTAGTGAAAAAAAATCACGAAAAGTTACCAATTACCTGTATCCTGCTGGGTCATTGATAAAAAGAAAATCGCTTATACAGTTGGGCTTATGGGTAGCTTAGTAAGTGACTTAATATCGGAACACAAAGAACCAAAGGTCTCAGACCTCGGTAATTGACAACTCACCGGCTTGGCAGCTATGGATGTTGTCAGCATTTAATATATATAAAGATAAAAAATAATATTAGAGAAGATCTTAGGAAAAAAATATGCATTAAATTTATTTTAAAAATAATTTACAAAAAAAACCAAAAATACTTTTTTCAGTATTAATTTTTTGCATTTGATTCTTTTAATTTTGTATTATTTGTACGACCAAATTGTATTTTCTCTTATTTTTAAAAATTTCAAAATTGAGCAAATTATTCATCTTTATGATTTTAGACTATTTCTAATTCCGTAATAAACTGACTATATATTATATCCTTACATTCTCCATAATTATCGACTAGATGAGCTGTCTTCAACCATGGTCTTTAGACATTTGTTTCCTGGTGTTAAAGTTATTTGTTACTACTTAGCTTTTACTGGTTCGGTTGTTTATACTGTTTATCAATGAATCATCAGTATAATTGTACTGAGAAGGTTTTTTATATTTTTTTCAGTGTAACTACTCTTTTACCGAGCTTTGACTCAATTCATATCTTTACGCTTGCAAAAATTTTGGTACTAGGTCTTCAACCAGGACACTAGTAGACATCCATAGAAGTGAGCTTAGAAAAAAAAGTGAAAGCATATTTGAGCTTCTCATGACTTACTACTATGGGTGGCATATTTCATTATTTGTGTAACTTCATAAAAACGATTATATTACATGGAGCATC
>SDVU01000062.1:0-23129 GCA_016256075.1 Dictyocoela muelleri | reverse complement strand
GATTTCATGCTTCTTTCAATATAATTTCATTACCCCTCCTCAATTCTTTTGAGTGGCACAAACCGTTGTAGAACCAACATTTTTATAGTGTTAAAGCACGTTTTGTCAGTGAGTTATAGATGGTCCACAAAAAATCGCTTTGATTAATTATTTTTACCCTCTATTTTTAACTAGTATTTCTTTAACCCTTATTTTTTAACTCTTATTTCTTTGCATTATTTTTTAACCATATTTCTCGACTCTTATTTAGCAGCACAGATTTTACAGACCCTATTTTTTTAGCCTTTATTTTTTAGCCCATATTTTTAATAGCCCCTGTTTTATAGTCTCTATTTTAAAGCCGTGATTTTTAACCCACTTTAGACCCTATTTTTCAACCCCTATTTTAGCCGTTATTTTCGGCTATTATTTTTTTGACCATATTTTTTAGCCCTTTTGACCTTTGTTAAATTATAATGGCTAAAAATAAGGTCTAGAAAATAATAGCTGAAAAAAAGGGTTGAAAAATAAGGTTAAAAAATAGGGTCTAAATGGGTTGAAAATCATGGCTTTAAAATAGAGACTATAAAATAATAGCTGAAGAATGAGGTTTAACGAATAAAGGCTAAAAAGAGAGCTAAAAAATAGGGGCTGTAAAATCGGTGCTACTAAATAAAAGTTGTGACATATGGGTTAAAAAATAATGCAAAGAAATAAGAGTTAAAAAATAAGGGTTAAAAATAGGGGTTAAAAATAATTAATTGAGGCAAATTTTTTCGGACCATCTATAACTCACTGACAAAATGTGCTTTAACTATATAAAAATTTTTATATGTTTGAAAGAGATGTGTCTATGTCTTTGAAAGAGTTGGGTCTATAACTATGAAAAACCCTGCATAATTTTTCAATTTATAATTTATAATTTTTATTTTTTTATAAAGCGGCTTTAAATATCAAAAGCGGCTTCAAATATCAAAAGCGGCTTCAAATCATAATGAACCAAAAGTTTATTTAAATTATATTGTTTAAATTTTCATATTTAAATTTATCTTATTAATATTTTTTTTATTAAATTTATTTAAATATTCTTCTTTTAATAAACTTCAAAATTATTAAAATCTAAAACAAAAATTCGTCACAAAAATTCGTCGCAAAAATTGACATTTAAAAAAATTACTACAGCAAAGCCATCAATGAACTTTATTAATGAAAAATTTCTAAAAACAAAAAAGAATTCTTTTCTGTACAAACTACAATTTTTAATTCAACCATATTTAAGAAAATTAACGAGAAAACGATATTTACGTATCTTAATGCTCGTTCTTATTGGTTTCTTATTTTTTACTCTTTGTATAATAATAGCTACTTTCAAGAATAATGACAAAATAAATAATTTTAATAACAATTTAAACAATAAAAAAATAAATGAAGATATAAAAAATAACGATATTAACAATTTAAATAATGCCAATTTAAACAATAACAATGTTAACAAATTAAATAATTTATTTAATGAAAATAAAAAATTTATGCCATCACCTATGACAAACATCTTGGAGGGAGACAAAACAAATCATGGTGGTGAAAGTATTATAAATGAGAAAAGAAATGAAACAAGAACAATAAAAAAAGAAACAAATGATATTAAAAGGGAAGCAAAGGGAAATAAAGGTGAAACGAAAGAACTTCGTAAAGAAAGAAAAAGTGAAACGACAAAAAAATCTGAAAAAAGTTTGTATGATAAATATTTTAAAATTGATGACCCTATGGTTAACGGGAAAGAGGGGCATAATGAAGATTTAAAAAATGATAATTCTCAAAATGATAATTTTAAAGAAGGTTTTAATAAGGAAAGATTAAAAAATGATGGATTAAAAAATGATTTTAGTAATAAAATTTACAATAATCATGATAAAGAATTTAATAGCCATGCTGATGATAACGAGGACGATAAAAATTTAAAAAATGTAGAATTAATTTATTCAGCAATTGATAACAACAACCTCAGTGATAAATCTATGAAGGACTTGAAAGACGACATATTATCATTTATCAACCAACATGTAGATTATTGTTTACAATACGATACTCGTGATGAACAGAATCAATGTTTTGCCGATATAAATACGTCACTCCCTTTGAAACCAATTAAAATGACTTTAAGTACTGCCGTTTTTAAGTTGGGCTCTTCGAAGGTGATCAAAAGGGTTATTATGAAGGGTGCCTTGATGGAAGATGAGATAAGTATTTCATTGAAGCATCCGAATATAATTAATACGCTTGAAACATTCAGAACAAGATTTATTGATATGAATGGCGATGTTCAAAATTTGATTTGGCTGGTTAGTGAGTATATCGATGGGAAGATTACACAGAGATGGGTAAATAGAAATGAAGATAAAATTAGAATGATCTTGAAGGATTTATTGAAGGGGTTAGATTACATGCATGACAATGGGATCGTTCATATGGACTTGAAAATTGCAAACATGATGCTGAAGAAACGAGATACAATTTATAAAGACGAAAATGGTAGGGATAGCGGTACTATTAACTCGAATAAGTCTATTGAAGATTATTATATTGGTAAACTCATCGATTTTGGATTTAGTAGACGTATTGATGGCAATGAAGTGTATATTGAAGGAAAAGCCTATGGAACATATCCTTATAAACCACCAGAGGTCATTGGAAAGAATATTCACGGTTTTTCTGGTGATGTATGGTGTGTAGGAGCAATCGCTTGGTTTCTTTCTTTAGGGAAAACACCATTTTATTTTGAGAATGGGGAAAAAGATATGGACTCATTCAAAAGATTTTTAAGAGGTAAGCACGTGATTACTGATGATTATAATTCAAAAGAATATAAGATGGTGGGTAATTTGTGGTTTAAAAAAGATACTTCCAATGAATTGATAGATTTTATTGTTAGCTGTTTGAAAAGGAATAGGCATAAAAGACCTACAGTTAAAGAATTGCTTAATCATGATTTTATTCTTAATAGAAAGTCTAATCAAAATGTTTGGGATAGTATCACGGAGACTTATTCTAGTTCTGAATTTTATTAATATTAAAGCCTCGTTAAGATTATTAGTTTTTATTGGTTTTTGAGATTTTTTTATTAGTTTTTAAGATTTTTTTATTAGATTTTTGAGAATTTTTTTATTAGATTTCTAATATAATTTATTTTAAAGCGTTGTTACGATGATTAATTTTATCATCAATTTTTTTCGTCTTATCACTTAATGGCTCAGATTTAAAATGATTTTTCCGACAAGTTATATATACCTTAAATAGAGATATTATTACTCTTAATGTTAAAATCTTTATGTCTCTTAATTATGTTTATTAAACATAAAATAAATTTTAAACAGGAATAAGGGCCGCATAGCTTAAACGTTAACATTCTTGGATGTACAATTTAAGTATCGGTTCGAATTATTTTTAAGTCACTCTTTAATAAATAATGAGGGAATGACATTAAGCAGTAAAAAACTATAGAAATATAGAATTAATATACAGTCGTTTCAGTCTGGTATAGCTGATTAAGACCTTGTCTAATATGTCAATGAAGCAGAAGGGACACTCCTAGGTGTGGGGATGAGTGTGGCGACGCATCTCGGCAAAAAGTAGTGAAAAAATAAAAATTCATGAAAAGCTACCAATTACCTGTATCCTGCTGAGTCATTGATAAAACGTAAATCACGTATACAGCTAGACTTCTGGGTAGCTTAGGAAGTGACGTATTATTATAACACCAGTAACCAAAGGTCTTAAGACCATGGAAAAAAATTCTCTCCGGGGTTGGCAGCTATGGATGTTGTCAGCATGTATTATATTTTTAGTTGATAAATTAAATATAATTACATATCTACGGGTTTAATACAAAATAAATGTTCTTACGTTTGAAAGTCTGTAATCTCGCTTTTATTTTCTGCGAGTAATTTATATAACCATAAATTTTTTTGTGATTATCTCAGATTTAATCTCAATAATCTCAAATAATTTACATTATTAGATAGTCTAAATATTGTGCGTCAAACATGCACCAACCTTCATGGGTTTTGTGCGACCAGCGCTTTTTTTTTAAATTTATGTTTTTTATGTTTACCTACAAACAGTTATTTTTCAATAGAATAAATAATATAACATTTTTTTTTAAATGGATTAGGTTTTGTGCTACTATATTTTTTGTATTTCACAGTCATTTATCGCTGTTAGCAGCTCTTTTCGGCAGCCCGAAAACTCATCGGCGTTGAGTTTTCGGATTAAAAAGTTGAGTTTGCCGAAAACTCAACGCAAAATATAAAAAATCTCTTAAAATAAAGAAATTAATAAAAAAAATTAAACTTAATAATTTAAAATAAAATTAGACTAAACCAATTTCTCAATAAATAATTTAATTGCATAAAAAAGCAGGTATGTCAAGAAAAAATAATTGATAATTTTGAAATTTATATTGATTTTAATTTTTTGATTATCTTAAGAAAGAATTATATATTACATGCAGGCATATTAACATATTGAAAATAACAGTCTAAATATCTTTAGTTACCGATGTTCAAGTAATATTAATTGCATAGCTAAACAGACTCCGGCGCAATATGCAATTTATGTTTTTATAATGTCGCAAAAATAATGATAATATTAGTCCTTAAAAATTTTTTAGTTTTATTACATTCTGCCGAGATGCTTCACTGCACTCATTTACAACCTATGAAAGCCACTTGTGCTTCATTGTATCATTAAAGCAAGTTTTAATCCGCTATAATATATTAGACATGCTTTTTATTACTATAATCTTATTACTTTTGACCGCTTAATGTCTTTCTTGTTTATTTATTGAAATTACTCCGGGAGATTTAAACTAGGATACTTAAATGTATGTTCAAGATTTTTAATCACAGAGCAATCAAACACTTAAAGAAGATGTCGAGTCAATCCGTTTTTAACTGAAATTATTCATCATACAACTCGTTTTATAATTTTTCTAAATTATCTAATTTGTATTTATTATTTTTATTATTTTTATTATTTTAAGAGGTTTTTATATTTTGCGTTGAATTTTCGGCAAACTCAACTTTTTTAATCCGAAAACTCAAGTCGATGAGTTTTCGGTCAGCGTTACAGGCTTCAAGATTAAATAAAAACTTTATCTTTCGATAATAAATTTCGAAAATCTATAACTTTAATTAAAGTAAAAAACTTATTAGTTTTTAATTTTATATACAAACATAAGCACATATCTTTTTATGCGACCTGCGAGAAATTTTTTTAATAAATGTTGCTCTCCATCTTAAATGAGTTATTCAACCCTGGTCTAATAATCTATATGCGTATTAATCTCAAAATATCTTTTTATACACTTTGAGGATTATAAATTTCGGGAATAATATATTCCGGGAATTCGACATTTGAGGATTCGGTATTTTGGGTATTCTGGATTTTGGGAATTCGACAATCTGAGACAAAAGAAATATTAAATACTGAGTTAATCGATAATTGCAAACCTGGGAAGTTATCTCTTACCAAATATTTGTGATGCTTGATTACCGGTGTTCAATTATACGTTATTCCATGGGAACACAGAAGAAATGATGTATATGCGATTATAGTTTTATTAATGAATCCGTAGGATACAGGTAATTAAAGGTTTTTTTGCTTTTATTTCCTCTACTTTTGCCGAGACGCGTCGCCACAATCATCATCTTACCTAATAGTCTCTTATGCTTCACCAAAATATTAGAACGAGTAATAATCAGTTAAAAACATTGAAACAACCATAATTTATACTATATCTCTATAGTTATAGATAAGCCCGGAAAAAAAACGGTTCTTATATTTTATCAAAACCGAATATTTTAAAAATTTTACAAAAAAAAGGATATTTTTAAAAATTTTACAAAAAAAACTGGATAAAAATTCCGGCTCTTTGCACTTATAAAAATTAAACATCTGACATCTTAAAAGCTCTTATGAAGTTCCTATACACGAATAATGATTTTAAAAAACTCAAAGGCACATAAAATACATAGTATGAAGCAAGGAAATTTATTATTTATAAGAAGAAGGCATTAAAACACTGAAGACACATATGTAGTATTGTTTTCATTAAAAGAATTTCAGCACTACAATTAAAAAAAACACTTGGTCAAATAATATCTATAGCTGTACATAACAGATTTTTTGATACTAAACTGTTTGAAGCATTTGTATATTCAAATATACCATAATACAAGCTTTGGTCACCAGTTTTGAGAACTTTTCTCGAAAAATAAATAGGTAAGACTATTAAGGATGAATATTATTATCATAAAATTTTAGTTCCAACCTTTTTAAGTATAGAAATAATATTTTTCAACGTTTTGCCCAAATTGGGCCGAAGGCCCTATTTGGGCAAAACTCCCATTTTCACCAATAAAAAAGGTGTGTATGATTTTTTTTCAAAAATACCCCTATCGTTGATAAAAAAATTTTTTTTTGAAATTTTTTAATTTAATTTGAATAATAAATAAAACTAAATTGCAGGAATAATCATACAAACATATGCAATTTTTAATTATACATTAGATTTTAAACAAACTTTAATAAAAATCATTTATTTTAAACAATCTTTTAATTTTTAAGAAATAATTTTATTAAATGCTAAAATCATATACCGATGCTATAGCTTTAAGGAATAATAAACCATAATAATCTTTATACCTTTGAATAATATTTTTTAAATTTTCAAGTTTTTTTTGAGTTTTCTTTTTAACAGAACTTATAGGTCTCAATAATATTGCATCATTTATATCTTTATCCTGAATATGGTCTTGAGTACGTAATATTATGATAAATTTTGTAAGTGAAGGATGTTTGGCTTTTAAAAATGAATTCAGAGCTCTGTTAAATCCTTCACAAACATTCGTAGTTAATGGTATATTCTTTAAAATTCTCCCTTCGCATTCCCATTCTGAAATATTTGAATCATTTAAAAAATTTATTTCAAAATAATTGAAAACAGAGATTTCAGCTTTCCCGTCAAATTTTCCAGAATAATCAATTTTTAGTTTTTCATAAATTTCAAGTATGTTGTTTTTTGGAACAAAAGCTAAGACTAACAACATTTTTATATGAATTCTGAATTCTTTATCTTTTATATATCTAAAATCTAATCAACTTTTTTGTATGTATTTCCATATGTTCTGGGAAAAATGGAAAAAACAATTAAAAACTTTAGTTATGGGAAAAATTTTAATGAAGACCTTAATGGGTGCAATTTCGAAGTTCATAATAATGTAATTCGCACTTATTTTTGATCAATTTTGCCACAATAGCAAAAAATTTTAAATATGTTTTTTTCTGTTTTGTTTATAAAATTGCATATAATAGAGGAAAAAAGTTTTCTAAAATCTTCTCGTAAATTATGTAAATCTGAAAAAAACCCTGAAGGAGCCATTTTAAAGGTTCCATTCTCGAGCCATATCGACGAGTTTTCAAGATGCATTATTTTTTTGGAATTTATGCATATTAATAATCGCTCGGGATCAAGACAGCCACTATCATAATGAAGGAACTTACCACCATTTATACTTAACTTTAATTCTTCGGGCATATCATCTGTATTATCGTAATTTTCAAAATTTTTTGTCACGCATTAAAAATTGTTCGATTAAGTGATTTTTGTTTCGAAAAAAAAGTCAATTTCAGATTCATCAAGGTTTTAAAAATTTCAGAAATGATTTGCTTATAATTTAGACATGATGTATTGGCCATGTTTTTCATCTTTCTCATACCCATTATTTTTTGTATTTTGGTTGGTGTGAGAGAAATGCATTCATGTTTAGATTCATCACTGTATTTTACTATATTTCCTTCTGTTTTTCACTTTCCTTTACAGGGCCGCTTGCTACACCTCCATGTTTTTATTGTATTATTTTTATTTAGGAAGTAGTAGTAATGATTTAAATATAAAACAGATTCTTTATTTTTGTTTGTTTTTATAAATTCTGGCTTGAAATCCTCATAATTTTATTTTTCATCCGTAATAGGGGTTATTTTTTGAAAAAACCATAGACCCCTTTTTTTTATGGTGAAAATTCAATTTTTCCGAATTTTCAACAAGCCATATTTTTTCATTATAAGTGATCGGGAAATTATAATTCCGTCTAAATATGTAAAATTGGTTTATGAACAAAAAAATTTCATGCTCAGATTAACTTCAAAATATCTTGAATACTATTTTTGAACTAAATGTTCGAGGAGCTTCTTTATCTCGAATAGTCCTAATTCTATTACTAATTGACTAAAAGTTTTTTAAATCGGGAATATTACAATTGGGTATATCTTTATAACATTAGCAATGATATCAACGGGTCTTCTTGTGTTTTTATTTACCTTTTACGAATTTATGATAACATAATTAATCTTTTGGATTTTTTTTCTTCGGTAGGATAATTATGCTCACCTGATATTTGCATGTTAATTTCTAATGTGCCTCAAACTTGACAAGAAATGTACATTTCAAACATCTAAAGTATTTTTTTCATCTTTTATTTTATCATAATTGTATATATATTTATCCTTTATTATAATATCTTTGCCACGTAGACTTTTAATAAATTCGGGATCCATTAAGGTTGTGAATGTTTTCATTTATCTGGCGAGTAGAGGATTTTTATGGTGCTAGCGAGTAAGTATTTGACTCGCCTGTAGGCGAGTAGAAGCCTAACCCCTTTCATTCTTAGGTGTTTATCTGTTAAAAATAAAAATAATTGTGTCTTTTTTCTGAAAATAAGAATGAAAATAAAAAAACAGCTTTGTCGGTTCTTTTTTTCAAAAATGATTATTAAATGAAAAAACGACGCTGTCAAGTTTTTTTTAATGCCATGTTTTTAAAATTGGACTAATATGCAATAAAGAATATACGATTCTGCTAGGTGAAGGATAAAGGTGGAGACACATCTTGGCGAAAACTAAGAAATTATAAAAATGATAAAAAATTTTAATTATGTTTATCTTGCCGAGTCATGTAAAAAGAAATCACATGTATAGCTAAGTAGTAGGAAAAAAGTGACGTAAAACTGATAATCCTAGGATCAAAAATCTGTGAAAAAGGTAGGCGAATACTCTCTTGGTAGATAATATTTGATATTACCAGAAAAATATATATTATTGTTTTTTTAAGAATTCCATTTTTTATTCCAAAAAAAATTTAAAAAAAATTGTAAAAAAATATAGTAAAATTTGGAAAAAATCGCCCTTCTGTTTAATCGATAGACAAAAATTTATAAATTGTTGTTTTTTGATATATTACTTTTTTTATATATATTTAAAAAAATAAATCTAAAAAGAGCAGGGGATGCGATTTTAGCAAAGTTAATATCACAACCCGATTCATATTAATACATTTTTTATTTTTTAATTAGTTTATTTAAAAAATATTAATTAAAATTGTGGTTAAAGACTTAATAAAATTTGTGTTATATTATGTGTATAATTTTCATATAATACAGAAAAATATTGTATATTTTACTTCTATAAATGAACAACAAAATAATAGTAATAAATATAATATTACCACCTTGTATCATGTATTTGTTTTGTAGAATTAAATATAAGGATTAATTATTCATATTAGTATTTTATGTTAATATATACTCTATATATTTTCTAATTGACCAATTATATATCGTCAATCTCAACACCATGATAATTCATTGAGAAAAATATAAAAAATCCAATTTGTAGACACACTTCGAAAAGTTATAGAAATTTTAATTTTTTATTGTCATTTCTTTGGTTGAAAAGAAAGTTATAAAGTGATCATAATGAAATATAATAATATTAATTATAAACACTCTATATTTAATGTGGGCACAGGTGTACTATTTCAGAAGAACTCACGATAAATCGATTGAATATTTGAATCTCTCTTATTAATATGGTACTTAAGGGATATTTGAAATTTTTAACATTCACTTCAGTATCACATCATAATGAAAAACTCGTTTATGGAATCTGTTTATTGTGAGCTCTTTTGAGTGAATATTTCTGTATACCAGTTAAATATAGAGTGCCGATTATTGTGATAAAAATAGGGTTTTTTATAAATTTTTATACAATTTTTGAAAAGAGATTTTTCAAAAATGATAACATGATTTTAATAAAATATAATGATTTCCCGTTTAGGTTCAACTCGCACTTAGGCGAGTTTAAACTAAACTTGCCAATGTTAAAAATAGTTCAACTCATCAATATATCACAATAAAAAAATATTTATAAGGCCCTTTAAAAATTGAAATTTTTAATCTGAAAAGTTAAAGAAACAAAAAAATGCTTATATCAAACAATTTCATATATAATATAGAAAAAGAGGAAAACAAAATTGATAAATTTAGGTGCAATATCTGATCTTGTAAATCTATATTGGGCAAGAGTTAATTATAAGGGCGGAGGGAAAATTATACGGGCGGAGGGAAAATTTTGCAGGAGTTAATTATAAAAGAGAGGGATATATTTATAAGGTGGCGGGAAAATTTTTTAGCCATTCTAATATGAATTTTACTGTTGATAACACTGTGAAAGTTTAATATTGACAAAAATATTAATTTAAAAGTGGAGGGGAAATTTTAAAAGTGGAGGGGAAATTTTAAAAGTGGAGGGGAAATTTTAAAAGTGATCGGAAAATTTTAAAAGTATGGAAAATTTAGCGCTATTTTTTTTGGGGGGGGAGGGTCTTATAAAAAACACCCTCTAACAAGAACATTATAAAAAACACCCCTAAAGGCACCTTATAAAAAACACATTTTTATAAGATTTTTTTTGACCCATTATATGAATTTTACAGTTTAAAAAATTTATTAAAATTTAAATTTTTATCGCCTTTATAATTTTCCTTACTACCTTATAATTTTCATCTCTGACCTTATAATTTTCCATCCGACCTTATAATTAACTCTTGCTAAAAAAAAATCCCTCCGCGTTTATAATTTTCCCACCACCCTTATAATTAACTCTTGCCCTATATTGATATTAGAAAATGAAAAAGCAACTGTTTTTATAAAAGAATATAATCATGAGGCAGATAACAAAAAAGCAATTAATTAAAAGTATATTAGAAATTAAAACAAGCTGCTAAAATCAATAAATTCCAAACTTCATCAATACTTACAGAAGTAAGGTCAAAAATAGATTACGAATAAATAAGTCATATAGAACAGAATAGATCACTGCGATAAATAGTAGAGAAGCCCAAAAAAATGAAATATTTTAAGATAAAAAGCAAAAAGATGATATTACAAAATTTTTGCAATTTAATTTAAATAATGTGAAATTTTTTATTCAAGATGCCGGAATAGATGATATCGACAGAATAATAATTTTTAATAAAATTTTATGAATGAAGTCGTAGAAAAGCAAGAATTTTTATAATTTACGGCACATTTAAATCCGTACCTAGACAGTTCACACACTTAATTGTTATTAAAGCTTATTTATTTGAAAATACTTTTCCTATAGCATTTATATTTTGTTGTTCGAATTGATAAAGGCTTCCCGTCTAATGAAAATGTCAATCGACGGAAAAATGACAAAATATTTTCCGATAAAATGACAAAATCATTTTATTAGAAAAATAAGTAAATTTAATTTTGTCAAAATTAGAGCCCATAATGATATCAAAAATAGAATTTATTATTATATATATTACATGTTGACAACATAAATAGCTGTCAACCCGAAGAGTTATACCCTACTGTGGTCTGTGACATTTGGTTCTTAGTGTTCCGATAATACGTCACGTCCTAAGCTACCCAGAAGTCCAGATGTATACACGCTTCTCGTTTTATTAATGACCCAGCAGGATACAGGTAATTAGTGGCTTTTTATGAATTTTTATTATCACTACTTTTTGCCGAGATGCGTCGCCGCACTCATCCCCACACATAGGGGTGTTAATTCTGCTTCATTGTCATATTAAACCAAGTCTTAATCAGATATAGCACACTGGAATAACAACTGTATATTACTACAAAATTTCTATAGTTTTTGCCCGCTTAATGTCATTCCCTCATTATTTATTAAAGAGTGACGTCAACTGGATTCAAACCACGATACTTAAATTTACATTCAAGAGAGTTACCCACCTAGCTATATGGCCATACCTTCGGTATATTATGTAAAATTTTATAAATTTTTTTGTCATTTTAACGGATAAATGACAAAAACTCTATCCGTTAAAATTACTTTGACATTTTAACGGATAGGAAATTTTATAAATGAAGTAGTAGAAAAGCAAGAATTTTTATAATTTACGGCAAATTTAAATCCGTCCCTAGACAGATCACACAATCTATTGTTATTAATGCTTATTTATTTAGAAAACCTTTCCCTATAGCATATATATTTGTTGTTAGAATAGAGAAAAAATAGAAAAGAGTTAATTATAAGGTCTGAGAAAAAATTATAAGGTCATGGGGGGAATTTGGCAAGAGTAAATTTAAAAGTAGTGATATATTGATAAGATTGTTATTAATGTTCATTTTAACTGCTCTAATATGAAATTTGCTTCTGATAACATCTATGAAAGTTTAATATTGACAAAAATTTTAATCTAAAAGCGGAGGAAAAAATTAAAAACTAGAAAAAATTTATGGCTTATTTTCTTAGATCTTATAAGAAAAACCGTCAAATAACCTTATAAAAAACACGCATCAAAATAAACTTATAACAAACACATTTTTATAAGATTTTTTTTGACACCCTATATGAATTTTATAGTTTAAAATAACGATGCTTTAAGATTATATGACGTTTTTGAGATTATATTCCGTTTTTGAAAATTTAATAATTGATAAAAAAATAAAAATCTTTTTATTTATAAATTGTTGAAATTGATATTATCAGATGGTTAAAACGGTGGTTTTTTCTGAATAATCTCTCTTGAACATAAACACTAAAAGATACACGTTTAACAAATAATGATGAGAGTTATATTGATTTCTAAGTTTTCTTAAGCTAAATGCCACAAGTATTCAATGTTTGGGGTTTACATGTAGACCATCAGGATAAATAATGTTTGGAGGATGATTTACAGTTTCATGATCAAAATCCACACTTTCGTTTATTGATGAATATGATCTCCACATATCACTCATAATTAGTGTCCCAGATTTAACATAAAATCTTATCAAAGGCATCAAGGTACTTACTGATCTATTTTGTACCGGGATCAAAACACATTTAGTAGATCCTCGTACGATTAAACCAAAAACCAAATGCCCATTTGTCAATCGACCTACTCCCTTTTTTCTTCCAATAAAAGAGGCTCATCAATCTCTCTATTTTTTGGGTTACATCTGAATTTAACCCTCATAGTTTAAGATCAGTATGATTATAAAGAATATTCTCGCAGATAGACCTTTTTTGCTCCACTCTGAAATTTTATTATTGTCTAAACTTACAAAGGTGCTTATTGATCATTGAGAATCATCCAAAGTCCGAAAATATAAAAAACAATAGAATATTTTTAATTGATTTTTTAAATTTTTCAAAAATGCCCCCTTTATAACATATATTTCTTTGTTCGTTTTTGAGGTTCGACATAATCATATATATATCTAAACATCTTTTTTGAAAAAGACATTTCTGGATTACATTTACAGGTTCTTTTGTTTTGAAGTAGTCCCAATTAAACCAATTTTTGTAGAATTTCTAACTTTGTACTATTAAAAATAGTTTTAAAGGTTTTTGAGTTAAATTTTTCATTAAGAATTTTCATTTTCATTTAATATTTTAAAATTTATACCTTCATTGGAAAGGATTTCTTTTTTGTATCTCGCATAAGGGTATAGTATAAAAATTTTCAAAAACGGTATATAATCTCAAAAATTACATAGAATAATAAAGCTCCAAAAATTAAATGTTGGGATAATGATAACAATGTAAAAGTACCATGCTAAGAAATTTTCTATCACATATTTATATTTTGATTTTCAAAGTTTTTTTAAATTTACATCCCTAAAAAATATAATTATTTGGTCAAGATTTTCATTTTTATCATATTGTAAAAGTATGCTCGGAGAAAATTAGGAATTTATCAGTGTGGTTGTGTGCTGACACACACTCAAGATTAACTTTTAATATATAACTTGATATAGATTATGAAATATAATCTTAAACAATGTTTTAGTTAAAACTATATAAGAAGTTGTGTGAGTGACGTTATGACTGGTTTCTACAATAAAAATATTACAAATAAATCTTTAATTGATTTATACTTAACATTTACGTGGAGTCGGCTACTACCTGCAATCAGTATTTTAAATTTATCAGATTCAACATTTTAGAATGTTTTTTGTTCCACTTTTAAAATAGTCACGTAAACTTTTTTTTTGTCGTATAGCGACAATTCGCCGAAATAAAAAAAAGGCGACAAGTCGATTACAAAAAATAAAATGACTTCTAAATTGTATCAAAACAAAAGCGATAGAGATAACAGTCGAGACACGGCTTTCAGATCACAAAATATATATATGCCTTTTTATGAAAATGAGTAATGATTTATATATTAATAAGTATTTATCAAGGAATATATCACTTACAAATAAGAATCATTATTTATTCGCTTATAAATGACAATTCTATATTTTTTGAGAGGCCTAAAAGCTGTGTGAGAATAGAAATATTACCATAATCATTCTGATATAAAAAAATTATTAATTATATGCATATAGAAAATAAACAACTAAAAAATAAAATTTCGAAATAAAAAAAGAAAAATTTTATAAAAAATCCGCAAACCTCTGTAAAAATAATAAATTTCAGTAGATAATTTGATGCTATCTCGGATTAGAGACCAGAGAAGAGTTTACCTTAAAAAAAGTACAAATATAAAAGTTTCATGAAATTATTTTGCCTAATAATAATCCAAAATTTTTTATTATTAAAAACTGATTTATTATTATATTTAGTCTATTTGCGATGCATGATTACTAAATATAGTAATAAATCAATTTTTTATAAAATTTCAGGGTTATTAATTGGCAAAATAATTTAATAAATCTTTATATTTCTACTTTTTCTTAAGGTAAACTTTTATCTGATCTCTAACCCGGATCAGCACCGCTGTTTTATATAATTTATTTTCTTTCATAATAATAAAACATATATATTTCATAATTTTTTAAATAACTGTTACTAGTCAGTTTTTTACAAGTTTTTATTATTTTATTTTTATTTTTATTAGTTTTTAACTTCCGACAATTCGTCTCTAGGCGAATTGTCGCCTTTTTTTATTTTGACAAATATAGCGACAATTTGCCTATAGGTGAATAGTCACTTTGTCTTTTAAATTTATCTAATTATACATTTTAGAATGTTTTTTGGTCCACTTGTAAAATAGTCGCGCAAACTATTTTTTTTTGTAATAAAGAATGTGGCGTCTTGTCTATTATATAAAGTTATTAGTGGTCTTTTTGTCGTATAAATAATTTTTTCGGTAAAAATAAGATATAGGGTCTCCGCTTTTATTGAAGGAGAAAAAAATACCCTTATGATTACACGTATATAATTATATAATAAACTTTCTACACCACACGGACTTTTCGGGTTTTATGTAGAATTAGGTCTTCTACGTTTAGAAAAGCGATGCAAGAAATGTAGAAAACCCATATATTTTAAGCCGAAAAAAAAGTGTTGACGGCCTTATCTGGGTGTGTAACACTTATAAGTGTCATTACTGTTCAGTTTCAATTCGGGAAGGTTCTGTTTTCTTTGGCTTGAAGACTCCTTTGAGAACAATTCGCTTAATCATTTATGAATGGACTCAAAAAACTGATGTTAAAAAAATAAAAAGAGAATTTAAAGTAAGTTTGTGTGTCATTAATTAGTTTTTAATATAATCAGAAATGTTTTGAATAGAAGAAAATATGAAAAGATTGGAGGTAGGGGAGAAACAGTTGAGGTTGACGAAATTTGTATTTTTCGTCTTAATATCACAAAGGTAGGTTGATCAAAAACACATGGTGCGTAAGTGGCATCTCTAGACAAAGCAAAAAAATGTTTTTTCAAGTAGTAAAGTCCCGCATTAGTGAAAAATTAAATGAAATTATAAAACAAAATATACAATCCAATATTTTAGTAATTACTGATAGTTGTAAAGGATATCAAAACTTAGAGAATTTGGGTTTTATGAATAAAAAATTTAATCATAAAAAACATTTTGTAGACCCGAAATTCTGAAAACAGGCACGCAGAACATTGAAAATATGTGGTGTTAGTTGAAAAAATATACCAAAACTCTGTGAACTAATATCCAAAAAAACATTTCACTTTATATTAAAGAGTTTCAAATTTCAAAAACTACAGAAACACCTTTTACAGACATTTTGCGTGGGTTTGCACCTTCCAATAAAAAAATAATTTTTTTTTATTTTTTTTCTCCTTCAAAAAAGCAGAGGTCATATATCTTATTTTTACCATTTTTTCTAAAAATTATTGTTTTTAATTAATTATTTATTAAATTTATATGTAATTTGCTAGTCAAAACAATATGACCTTCATATCTGTATTAAATACACCACAAAATTCATGGCCAACACATTAACAATGATTATAATACGTAATTATTTTAAATCATTATAAATATAACCCATATATAGGAATTTTCTTTTTCTTTTTCTTTTTGTGATTTAAAAATTTTAATATTCATATTTGAGGTTTGTCGTTTTTCCGGATAAAAAAATTTGGTTAAACACAAATTGGACCAAGTCGCAGTTCGCCTAATTCTCAATTCGCCCGATTATAAATTCGTAAAAAAATTAAAAAATTCTAGAAATAAATGCATAATTACTTTTAGAATCCTAGTGAGAAAAATACAATATCGATTGTCACTGTGTTATATTTAAAAGTTTAAAGAGTACTTAGAAAATCCAAATGCTACTGTAAATGTACTTAAAGAGTACGAAAAACTCTATGTAAATAAAGAAAAAACTTTAATACAGTCAAATTTTTATATATCGAATGTTTTGTTAACGAATTTCTAGATCATGAATATAAATTTTATATATTTAAACATTTATAGTTGATTTATGGGTAAAAATTAAAAAAACGAATTTATATATAACGAATTTTTTTTACTCCCAATAATCAAGAACGAAAAAAAAAATAACCAACCGCGCCAATTATATTCCATTTCTCAGAGAGAATGGGATAAATCAAAAAAGAAAAACATCCAAATATGACACAAACCGAATTGAGTCAGAAATTCAAGACTTCATCTGGTAGTAAACTCAATAATAAAAAATAAAATTAAAAATATATAGTAAAGCGATAATAAATAAAAGTTTAAAATACACGATGGAAATAAAACGGAATAGGAAGAGAAATTATATTGTGGTTCGGCCGATAGATAAATAATAACAATAAGATAATTAGTAATAATTTACTCGGAATTGCTGCGCTTGAAATCGCAAAACAATAAGAAATGTTTGTTTTTAAAGCATAAATCACATGGATAAATTCTTTTAAAAAGAAACATGGAATCATGGAGAGACTGATTTCGGCTGAAAAACAGCTAGTGGATACAAATTTGTTATATGATATCAGAGAAGCGTTTTTTTTAAAAAAAATAATTTCTATTTCCTAAAAATATTTTTAATGTAGATGAAACTGCCTTGTTTTTCAGATGTTCGCAAAAAAATCGCTTATTCTTTCTTCTGAGAATAATATATCAGAGAAATATAATAAAGAAAAGATTACAATAATGTTTTCATGTAACAAGGTTGGCGATAAACTGCCACTCTTGATAATATGTAAATCAAAAAGACCAGGGTGGATTAAGGATGTGGAAGATTTTATAGATTTTATAGTTTACGAAAGTAGTCCTAAAGCATGGATGAAGAAGAAAATTTTTGAAAATTGTCTTTTTTCTCTAGATAAAAACTTTATTGCTCAAAATATAAAAATATTAATGATATTTGATAATGACCCTTACAACTTAATACAACACAAATTAAAAAATATCGAACATATTTTTTCCAAAAAAACAAAACTTCTAAGGTTCAGTCACTAGATCAAGGAATTATAACATTATTTATAAATATATATAAAAAATATTTTCTACGGAAAATTACATTTTGCGATTAAAATATTCCTTCATATAAAATTGAAAAAACATTAAAATCACTGACTGCACACCTTTAATTATCGGATCTTGGAATGAAATATCACAAAATACGATAGTAAATTGTTTTGATAGGGCATTCGGAAATTTTAAACTCGAAGAATATGTTATGAGCGACACTGAAATTCGTTACAATTCAAAGAAAGATAATGATTACAGATAAATTAATGGTGAAAAGGAATTATCAGATGAATAATCTGAATGGGCCTTCATATGTTAAAATGAGAAGAACATTATTTTTCCAAATTATGAATTGGAGTCCATAAAAAATGAAATAACAACTTATTATCTAACACTGATTTTTTTGAATATAATGACGAGGATGATTCTGAAATCCGATATAAGAACGAAGATAATAATTTTATATTAGGAATTGCTGATGTAATACATCACTTTAAATTTTAGAATAATTTTTTTTTGGTAAAGATTATCAATGCATAAATCTCAAAAATAAGATAAATGATCGATTAATTGGCATTTCGAAAAAAAGTGAGCTCAAAAATAACTGATTTTACAATTAAAAAATGATGATTTCTATACTATTCAAATAAAACTAAAAACCCTATTTGATTTTTTTAAGTTTTAAAAACATAAATTATTTTTAATCATGGTTATCCATGCAAAAATAATATGCATTTTCAAAAAGTATATTTATGAAAAATAGAAAAGGTAAAATATTTTTTCTTCAAATATTTATATGATTAAGATGTTTTAATTAATCAAAAATTACAAATGCTAATTTTTATGTTTTTTAAAAAGTTTTTAGGAAAAATTCCTAAAATTAAATTTCATTTCTTTTCAGATTATATCCATACATCAAAGACATAGGGTTCTATTTTCTACTTTACACACTAATATTCGATCCTTATGTCTTATAGCACGCTTCATTCACAAGCTAATAAAAGAAAATATTCTATATACGATATTCATTTTATCCATGAGCCAGCACTATGCAGGTATCAATAATCCTTATATTCATAAATTTTTACTAGAGCAACAATAAATAGGTGCCTACAATATGCAAAAAAGGCAAATTACAAAACTTGAATGGGCATATGATAGGCATTTTTATTTCAAAAAATTTTAATATTAAATATCATATGATTTTTTATAGTGTTATCTATTTTTAAAAACTTATAAATTAAAAAATACAACAATCCAAAAGTTTTTAGAAATTTTGAAATTTAAAATGAATATTTTTTTATTTTAAGTTGATTATGTTATTATTATTGTAATAAAGTAACATGTTTCTTTTAATATTTAATTTTGAAAATCTCATTTCTTTCTGAAGAAGTTTTTGAAGCATCGAAAAACTTCTCTCGACTAAAATGATAGTTCTGTGACATTCATTGATACTAAACTTAAGATATGGACTTATTTCATTCAAAACTTATTTTCGAAATATCATTTTCATTAATCCTTTTCCGTACGTATTCTTTTAAACCAAGTTCATCATTATTAAATGATATGTTTTCTGTCATTTAAATGGCATTTTTAATTTTAAAAACTTCACTTGTGGCGATGATAATATATTCAGGTAAATTTCGGTATCCTTTAGATATTTCTCGCAGGTATACCACAAGTTTTGTCTCGTAAGATGCCGAATTGCTGTCAATGTAATAAATTACTACCCTCTATGATATAAAACATTTTTTATTTCGTATATATTTTCCGAATAAAAAAGGGGCGGTATTAAGCCAACTTCCCCTCCTGGTAACTATAGGAGATGGTATTATTCCGATATGATTAAATCCATTTTTCCGGATTGATTTTTTACAGTTAATCCCTTCATTGAGGCAATTATATCATCAACTTTCCGATAATTCAATTTTCTTTTTTGAGCGCAGTTATGAAGTATATGAGCAAAACATATTGTATGTAAAATATTTGGGTAAAATAACTTAAGATTTTCCCTTGCCTTTATCATATATCTAGCAGAATCAGTTTGTAGCAATATGAATTTGTTTTTATTCAAATTAAATTCTTTGATTATATCATCAACTGCTATGGTTATTGTTACGTTTTTTACGCTGAGAACAGTTTCAATAACATCAACAAGAAAATATTTTGTTAGCTCTTCCATATCCCCCATTATTATATTAATAAATTTTCTACCAAAAAATTGTGTCTCGTCTATCATTATGAAATAATATTTATCATAAAAATATTTTTTGATAAAATCATAATGTTCTTCAAATTTTAATTTTAAACAACTCCGTATTGTTGTTTCAGAGGGTGCTTTAACATTCAAATTTTCAAACATATTTATTATTTATGGGTGTCTTATTTTATAAATAGGAATTTTTGCAGCAGAAAACCCATCAAATATAATATTCTTAATTTCAGTAGTAGTGAAATTTAAAATTGTTTGATTCAAGATATTTTTGCATTCCACGTTTTTATTATACATCTCTGTAAGTAAATGCTGAGTGACATAATACTTTTTGGTTGTATTGACAAATACATTGCAATGTTTACAGTATAGTAAGCCTTTTTCGTTTATAAAAAAACTTTCGGATGCCATCTCAATATATTTTTGCAATTGGTGTTTTAATTTGTTTACCATGGGTAGATATTTTTTTTTAAATAAATGCATTTTGGTTAATTCTATTTTTTGAAATAATTTGGAATTTTTAATTAGAAAATATAATATTTTTATAAATTTCAGTATTCAATTCATAATGTGATATCGGTTGCTTTCTTATGAAAATTAATTTAATAAATTTTACTTGAATTTCAGATGGGTGTGATTTGATAGTATAAAATTTCAATATGCACATAGTTGACATATTAATAAAAATTGATATATAAAAAATCATAAATAAAAATGCCTATTAATAGGCATTTTTATGAAAAATTTTAAAATAGGCAGAATAGGCAAAAAAGGCATTTTTGGTTGCTCTAGTCATAACTATATAATTATAGTTATTATACAGTTGTTCCAGTGTGTTATAGCTGATTAAGACTTGGTCTAATATGACAACGAAGCAGAAGGGACTCTCTTAGGAGTGGGAATGAGTGCGGCGACGCATCTCGGAAAAAGTAGTGGAAAATAAAAATTCATTAAAAGCCTCTAATTACCTGTATTCTGCCGAGTCATTGATAAAACAAAAATCGCGTATACAGCTGGGCTTCTGGGTAGCTTAGGAAATGACATATTATAGGAAGACCAAGAACCAAAAATCGAAGATCCGAGGTAGAAGACAGCTCTCCGGGTTGACAGATATGGATGTTGTCTGCATGTAATATATATATATATATATAGAAAAAATATTATGATTTACAAGACTAAACGATATTTTTTTTGTTCGTAGATAATGGTATTATCCATATTTCAGATTTAAATCCTATAATGCCTATTTTTTGTAGTTTCCATCATTCTTTAGAATATTTTTTCAAATTTTTAATATGTGGTAAGAAAAAAAACTAAAAATTCTAAAAGTAAATATTAATATCAAAATAATTATACAAAAACTCAAATCAACATCATTATATAAAAACTCTCTATCATAATGAAAAAATAACTCTTGTTATATATAGATTAAAAAAAATTTTAGGGAAATAAAAGAAAAAAACGTTTTAAATTTTCTATGCACCATCCATTGAAGATAGTAATCTTTTAATATGAATAATTGTGGTTATTAATTTCGTAAAACATTTTTTATTGTCAAAATCTATTGAATTAAGTTAGAGGTTATGAAAAAAACATGCTTTCATGTCAATTTTTTATGTTAAAATTAACTTAAAATATTAGTTCAGTATTTTTTAAAGAGGTTCACAAGGAACATTGGGTCCTCTCAGATACTACATGGCTCCTCAGGAGATTTTGATGTTTATGGGATCTTTATGTAGCTCTTAAGTGTCACTTGAAAATTATTTTTTTAAAACGCATTTATCTCTTGGGTTTCAATAATTTTACTCATCAAATTATATAGACACCCTTGCATATTTTTTTTCAATTTATCAATGCTATGATATAATCATTTGAATTTTATTCTATATAAAAATACTAATTTTTGTAGTTTCAGTAATTCCACAATTCATTCAAATAATTTCATTTCGGTTTGCTATGCTTCAAAAAATATTTTTAGGACATTAAAACATGTCTGTCTAAATCTACAAAAAAAACAGAAAAAAATATAAATATATGTTTACAATGTCAAACTAGCAATGAAAAATTTGGTTTTAACCATGGTCATTTGTCACCTTTTTAGAGGAAATAGTCATCTGTCTGAGGAAATTATATGCTTTTTATTTGAAATAACGTAAAATCACGAGTTATTTTCAGTTATAATCACGGAAATATCTTTGCCGAATATGAAAGTTTCTGAAAAATTATTATGATTATAAATGATTATAACTCGCGATTTTACGCTTTTAAAAATGAGAACTATGTAATTTTCTCTTATAGACGACGATAATTTAGGGGGTCTGAAACGCGTGTGCGACTCAAAAACACTATAAAAATCGTATTTAGGTTTATAATATATCATTTATTTAATAAAATTCTAAGATTTTTTAACATTTGGGGCCGTTTTAAATATGAAAAAGAGGTCTACGTATAAAAAAGTTTGAGAATTACTGGATTATATAAATAGAAAACGGTACCTAAATACATAATATATACTTATTATTATAGGCTTCTAATAATTTTTAATGGACTCTTAAAACATCTTCACAGACTCCATTTTGAAAAAAATCTTTCATGACCTATTTGGAGTCTGTACGGACAACTTTGAGAAACACTAATCTGCATTATGTTGATTAACTATAAATTTTGTTTTAAATTATTCATCAATAAATTTTATTTACCCATTATTTATTAAATGACCTTAAATAATTCGAACCGTTGTACCTGAATTTACTTTTAAGAGCGTCAGACGGTACTAGTACCAGAATACGGCTATTTTTTTAATAATAATTTACTTAATAAAGTAGAATGAAAAATATATAAACATTTGTATATTATTATAATAATTGTTCA
>SDVU01000061.1:0-23236 GCA_016256075.1 Dictyocoela muelleri | reverse complement strand
TTAAGGTAAAATCTTGCCTGGCATGTATCAAGTGTAAAATCTTGCCTGGGCATGTATCAAGTGTAAAATCTTGCCTGTCAGGCAAGATTTTACACTTGATCCAAAAATTCTTGTTGATGAATTGTGTAAAATTTACAAGATAGGATTTTTAAGCCTTTTTTATAAAAGACTTACATTATAATTCATAGAATATCATATCTCTAATTCATTATATCTATTATTTTAAATTTTGTTATAAATTTTTCGGTGATTTTTTCGGAAAAACTTATCGAAAACAACAAATGAAAACAAATCTTCGGTGAGTTTTCGGTCAGTGGTATTTACAGAAATTGAATTTAATTACACATTATAAAACAAATAAAGATTTTAAAAATTTATCAAATATTTAAGAATATTATCTTTTGTCTCTGTTATTCTCTTGTTCAAGAATTTGATAAAATGAAAAAAAAGAAGGCGAATTATATTCAGACATATATGAATTTTTCTATGGGAGTTTATTATTAATAATGCTAAAATATCCACAAAAAAATTAAATTTTGATCAGTAAATCATCAAATATTGAATTCTATGCCTATAACAACTAATTCATGCGAAGCGTATCACCTCCATTTAAATTCGAAATTAGTAAAGAAAGATTCTGAACTAGTGATAATAATTGATATCTTAAAGAAAAAGAAGAAACAAAATATTTTAAAGATGAATAATTTTAAATCAGACAAAGAAACTCGAAAGATTCAAAGGAGATAATATGAAGGATAGTTAACTATTATAATTTTTACAATGGTACCGAATTTCTTGAAATATTGAAAAAAATATAAAATTTACAAAAAAAAATAAAAATTTAATTACATATTTAATTAATTTATCTATTAAAATTTTCAAAAGTTTAAGGCATTTTCGCGGAAAGCCTTTTTATAAAAAAAGACAACAGAAAAAATCCCATATGTGTCTAATTATAAAATATTAGTAAATTTATCTTCTAAAATACGAAGAAATCACGGAACAATGAATTTAAATGATGACATTTTAGATATTATAAAAAGACTGATAAAAGACGTTTTTTTCTATAAGATTCAGGCATTAATGATTCTGATCGAGTTTTAGTATTTCGAAATTTTCAAATATTCTAAATTTATCTTATAATGATGTATGGATTTGTGATGTAACTTTCAGGAGTAGTATACGTGATTATTATCAAATTTATACAATAGTGACTGTAATCTACCATAAAACCATCCCATTAGCATATTTTATTATGAAAAAAAGTCAATTTTAGCTTATAAAAACAGTCGGATTTTTTAAAATCCAATCTAAAAAACTTTCCTGAATAATTTTTGATCTACTTCGAACCGCGAAATTCATTTCTTTAAAATAAATTTTCCCCTCAAGCCGAATCGAAGGTTCTTATTTATATTTTTTTGCAGCTGATTTGGATAAAAATACATCAATTTAACCATTCAGTACTATATAAAAAAGAGTGTGAATTCATAATATGTATTAAAATGATTTTAGAATTATCTGTAATAAAAATCGAAGATACAAATAATATTATAAATGATTATAATGGATGCATTGTGCGAATAGCCTTTCCATTCGAGGGTTTTTATTTTTAATTTTGCCACCTCTGTTTCAAATATTTGAGCGTAAAAAATATTTTTTTAAAAAATACAAAGTAATCAGAAAAAGAAACAATTACCTACAAAAACATCACACACCATCGGTGTGATGTTTTGCAGGTTATTGTTTCTTTTTCTGATTACTTTGTATTTTTTAAAAAAATATTTTTTACGCTCAAATATTTGAAACAGAGATGGCAAAATTAAAAATAAACACCGTCGAATAGAAAGACTATTCGCACAATCCAACCAATTTAAATGATTTTTTAAACAAATATAAATACTATGAAAAATTTGATATTTTGTTGTCTTTGTTCTAACAATATTATTTAAAGCCAGAAATCGAATGAAAAACATTTTTTCTATTGAATTTTGGTCAATTAATAAGAGAATAATAAATATGGACTCTTGGCCACGAATTTAATAGAAGGATGGGGCCGAGGATTGAATATTAACAAAAGAATTACACATCCATCTCTGAAATAAATAAGCTTACAACTGCTGGCCGAGCAAAGAAAAGTCGATTTTATGATAGTAAAAAATCTATGCAACTGTTTGGTTAAAAAACTTGTTTTTTAACGTAATTATGCAACTCGTCCAAGTGGACGAGTTGCCGGATTTTCGTTCCCAAAAAATAAACCCTAAAAAATCATCATCCTTAATTTAAAATTTAAAAAAAATGATTTTAAATAAATACAAAGATATTTTAAACTATAATTTGTAATGTTTTTAATCAAATTACCAAAAATAATGAATTCAAATTTATTTACAGTGTACCCTCTCAATAACGGTTTTCACGGTGACTTTTTTTTCTTGACCGGTATAGATGAATACCGGTAAAAAGAATAATTCTTTAAAAAATGTATTTAATAAATTTTATTTATTACTAGATCGTTTTATATAGTCAAAAATATCAGGATGTCTCTTTGTTTTACTTCTTAATAAAATATTTTTCAAATTATATATTTCGTCAATATGTTCAGGACAATGAATGATAAAATAGGTTTCTAATGCAGAAACATGTTCCATCGCTTCAAAGTGGGTAGGCTCCATCTTATAATTTTTTGTTTCTTTTTCATCGTCTGATTTAAGCATTTCATGTCCTTCTTCTTTATTCGTGATTTTCGATCTAGAAATTTCTTCTTTGGCTTCTTAGATAAAGATTTTATCATCTTCAAAGTTAGCATAGGCAGGTGCTTCATAATCGTCTATATTTTGAATTTTATCAGCTTCGTTAATTTCTACATCTAAAAAAGCATTTTCTATGGATTTTTTAAAACAATTCTTAATGGTTTCTATTGTCACTTCTTTCCATGACTCCAATATTAATTTTATAGAATCAAAAATCTTAAATATTTTCAAAGTGTCAAAATAAGTCTCAGAACTATTTAAGTCCAGTTCATTATTAATCTTGATGTTAAATTTCTTCTTGTAAAGTGATTTAAAATATTTGATAATTCCTTGGTCTAAGGGTTGAATCTTTGAAGTAACATCTTGGGGAAAATATAGTAACTCAAAATTTATATATTCGGTATCAAAAAGATGTGCCGGTGCATTATCAAGAGTCAATAATATTTTTATCTCTTCCTTTTTCATCCTTAAGTTCAAATTGGAAAGCTATCTTTCAAAAATTCCTAAAGACATCCACGCCTTAGAAATATGCTCGTATTATTGCCAAGTTTTGAAAAATCTAAATTTTTAAATCCTCTAGGTGTTTTAAATTTTCCGATAATCAATGACTCTAATTTTTCACCAGATAAACTTACACAAAATAATATAGTGATTCGTTCCTTCCTAAATTTACTTCTAATTTGTTTTTAATCTCTAGGACATAATGTTTTGGTTGGTGTACATTTAAAAAAGAAGCCTGTTTCGTCGCAGTTAAAGACATCCTATTTGTCTTACTCTTTAAGCTTTCTCTCATAAGTCTCCTTAAATTATTCAATAATATCATCATTAATCAGTCCAGACTCGCCATTAATAAGTTTGCAAGTAATGTTATGTCTTGATTTTAACTTTTGAATGAAGCCGTTAGATGCTTTAAATTCTTTGATACCATAAATTTCTGCTAATTCGAGGGCCATTGTTTTTATATTAACATCTTGAAGTGTAGAAAACTTTTTCCTTTTGAGATTAAACCAATAAAAAAGCCTTGAATCGAAAATATTAGAAGGATAGTTGCTAGAGATTTTTTAGAAGTTTTTTATCTGTATTTTCTAAAATCAAATCTGAAGATCTCAAGATATCACCTATGGTTGAGAAAGGTACTTCAAACTCATAAGATAATTCTCTATGTGACATATGCGGATTTTTATCTCTATATGCAATTCTTCTTTGTTTTTGCTCTATTGTAAGACGTTTTTGAGTTTTTTTTTTATTTTCTTTAAATATTATGGGATAAAATTTTTTAGAAAAAATAAAACCGCTATTCTTAAACACGAAAAACTGTTATATAGAGTTGCTAAACACGCCAAAACAACTGTCTACGTTACCAAAATATTTTTTTAAAACTGTTATTGGTAGGAAACCGATATTTAGGGTAACCGTTATTGAAAGGGTACACTGTATTTATTAAAAGATTTTATTCTTTAATTTTAATAATGCTTATATCACTTTTAAATATTGAATATCAAGATATGTATCAAATTTTTCAATTTTTTCGTTAAAAATATTTGGTTCTCTAACGGGTTAGTGAATCCTAGAAGTCATATCGAGAAAAGAAACGACAATATTGAAACATAAGCGAAATTTCATGGCATTTAATAATCCTGGAGACTTTTTTTTATAAATCGTATTTTTATTTACAAATTAGGAAATCCGCGTTCTAATTTCCTAATTTGAAAATAAAAATACTAGTATATGAAAAAGAGCTCAAAGATGCTTATTTACCGTGAAATTTCGATTATCTTTCTTTATTTTCGTTTTTTCTCTCGATATTACTTTTAGGATTGACTAACCCGTGTCTCACAGTATACTTTTTTTTACAAAAAAACAAAATTTCTGATAATTTATAGTTATTTTAATTATATTTTTAATATCTTTTGTAAAAACAAAGTATACTGTGAGACCCGGGTTAGTCAATCCCAAAAGTCATATCGAGAGAATAAACGTAAATAAATAAAGATGATCAAAATTTCACGGTAATTAACAATCACGGAGACCTTTTCATATACTCGTATTTTTTATTTCCAAATTAGGAAATTATAACGCGAATTTCCTAATTTCTAAATAAAAATACGAGTACATGAAAAAGGCTCCAGGATTATTAAATGCCATGAAATTTCGCTTATGTTTCAATATTGTCGTTTTTCTTCTCGATATGACTTCTAGGATTGACTAACACGTTGTAGAACCAAATATTTTCTTTATCATTTAAAATATTGTAATCACAGATAAATAATTGATTTATTTTATTTTCTGTAATGGATGTTGTTTCTTCAATTCAATCCCAAATTCATAGAGACTCGGATGTGCTTTTATAAAATTGTTATTAAAAGATCGATGCCAATCTTCAAGACAATTAGTTATTATGGGAATATTTGAAGAAAGTCTACTCACAACTGACCAAAAATCTACTGAAAATATAGACTTGGCTGGTTCTTCATCAACATCAGAACAGTAGTATTTTTTTAAATCAAGCCAAATTTCCCAGGTTTCCATAATTTTACTTTTCGATAAAAAATTTTCTAATTTTTATATTTCTTCTTTAAAATAATTTAAGGGAACAAATTCTAAAGCGTGGATTAAACGATAACATTTACGAAAATTTTGATTTGTCTTATATTGAATGATTAAGTTTTTTTTTGAATTTTTCGAAACAAAAATTGTGAAAAATGGAAAAAACATCCTTTGTTATTGGTATCAATAAATATTTTTTTTAATTCCACGAAGGCAGACATTTCAAAATCTACAATAATAAACATTGATTCATATTTTTTTTCTTTTAATAATATTAAATGAGTTCAGATAACTTTTTTTGATCTATTACTCATAATAATATATACAAAAGGGGAAATTTTGTTTTTAATTTTTCCCATAATTGTATAAAATTGTTCAAAACCTCTTGGTCAGGATTTTAAAGTTCCATCACAATACCAAACAACAGTTTTTTGTTTTCAAATAGGATAAATGTGATTGTGTTTAAAAAAATTAGAAAAAATCTATTTTCTGTTTCTAGCCAAAATCGTGTAGTAAAAATAATTCATCGGTATATGTTGTTCTTATTTCAATATGAATTTCACTATAATTATAACTAATATTATTTTTTTCGAAATTTTGAAAATTATTATCAATAAAGTTTCTTGTAATTGGTGATGTTTCAAAATAGAAGTATTAACTATTCCAATTTCTTTTGTTATAATATCACGAGGTCTTTCTGATACTATCAGAGATCTATTCCTCGCTTTATCTCTCAAATACTCAGCTTCATTCATTTCCAAAGATATATCATGAGAATGGAAAATACTGCCCACAAATTGTTCATTCTTTAAATATATTCTTCCTTTACATTTTCGATCTCTACATCTCTACATCTCCACGTCGATCTATCTGTTTCTGATCGATGTAAGTTGTAAGTGTACCCTTGGTATAATATGACTTTTTTGCCTCTTTGAGTTTTAATAAAATAAATTTGATCATGATTCATAGGGGTTATTTTTGGGGACGAAAATCCGGCAACTCTTCACACTGAGACGAGTTGCCGGATAGCTGTTTTTTTAAATGAAAGAAATAAAAATTCATGTCAAATTTAAATAACTTACAAGGCCAGCTAATATTATTCATCTTAAGGCGATTGCGGGTTTGTTTGAAATTCGAATTGATCATTAAACATTTATTTTATAGATATTTATTTTATTTAATGTTTATTAATTTTTTTTTTATAAAATTTCAAAATTTTTATTATTTTAAAACTAAATACATTTTTAAATTTTTAACATTAAATCTTATATTTTTCAGAATTAAAATCCTTTAACAATATTTTTAATTTATTTGAAAATAAGCTAAATAAATTTTTAAGTATAAGAAACATTTTTTTGTTTACTTTTCTATATATTGGTTATAAATTCAAATATATGTGAAAATGAGATTATTGGATAGAGATTTTATTGTCTCATGAAATGAAGTCGACAATCTAATTTGAAAATATTAAAAGATAAACTGTAGTAAATAAATAAGATTGAAAATATGCATTACATTAAATTTATTTTTGTATGAATTTCTTAAAATTTATGATATTTTTTTCATTTTCTCAAAAATCATTTTGAGTTATTTTCAAAAAATTTAAGGGTTTTAATAAGGGGCGAAACTATGCTTTACTTAAAAATAAGTAACCTTAAAGAAAATAACCTTTTTTGTAATTATTATCAAAAAATTATTCTTTTATTTAAAAAAATTACACTGGACTCCAAACCTTAACATTCCCTGAAAGTGAAGAAGTGGCCAAAATAAACTTTTCTCGATCAACAATTTTGAGACAACTTATTATATTATCGTGAGCCTTAAAGGAAACCATATCAGTCATATTAAACCAAAAAACAAGTTTATAAGTCCCAACAAAAATATTTTCCTCATCAATAATATCTAGCGAGTGAGGTCTTTCGGTCAATGATATCGTATTATGATGATTAAAATTAATGTCATAAATATATACATCTTCCTTAACTGCAATTCCCAGGTATTTATCAGTTCTTTGGACTATTGAAGCAGGTTCATTAAGAATATCGATCTGCTCATTCGTATCAAAGTCCAGATAAAAAGTCTTATTAACATTTACCAATAATAAAATTTCATCTTTTACCCACATTATGTTTCTTAAGTCAATGTCTACCTTTACTTTCTTTATTAATGTTCCGTCGAGACTATATTTTTCAATTTCATCTTCGATGTTTAAGGTATAGAGACAATCTCTTCCAAAGGTACAAATTAAGGCACTATTTTCAGCATTTATTTCATTCTCCAAGACCAACGAAAGTGGATTTTTACAAATTTTATAAATTCTTGGTCTATCATCAATTGAACAAACTGCAATCAGCGTCTCTCGTTTTGTATTTTCAGCTTCAATTTCATTTATCTCCAGATTAATGATCGGCTTTTCAAAAATAACGTGTTTAGAAATAAATTCATTCGTATCGTAATCAATAAGACTTAATGATCTGTCAGAACCTGCAATTATAATGACCCGATGCTTCTTGCTGAAAATAAGAAAATTATTTTTCTGTTTCCCACAATTAAATTCTTTTTGAAGATTAAAATTTAGTTTTTGTTGTTCTCTGGTTTTGTATTGATCAACAGCGATTTCTTCTTGTTCGTAGGGATATTCATTTTTATACTCCTCTTTAAAATTATTTTCATACTCACCCTTATAATTTTCAGGATAATTATTTTGATATTGACCATTTATGTAACGATCTGATTGATAAAAGAAATCAGGTTGATTATAATAATTAGGATTATTTGTATAATCCATCAATCGATTGTTATCATATTGATTCCATGATGATATTCTTTCATCCATTGATTGTGTTTTTCTTGTTTTTTCCTCGTTAAAATTTTGATAGCCTCCTTGATAATTACGTGGATAATTCTGATATTGATTATACTGAGTATTTTTGTATTGATTCGGGAAAATATCGGTTTTATTTGAAAAGTTATTTTCAGGTCCATTAAATGAATAATTTGGATTTCTTTTATAATTTGAATTGATGTAGTTTGGATTTGGGTGACCTTGGATTATATAATTATGATTATTAATGTGGTAAACAGTATTATTATTATTATTATTATTATTATTATTATTAATACTACCACGATTTATATTATTATTATTATTATTATTATTATTATTATTACGATTTATACTATTATTTTTATAAAGCTGTGAACCTTCAGATAATTGTTCAATTCTTGAAACATTTTCAAAATTATTTCTCAGTGGATAAGATCGATCCTCATTAAATCTCAAATCATCTTTATTAAATCTTTCATCGTCATAATCATAATTTCCGAATTCATTTCCATTAAATTTCTCGTTAAATTTATCGTTAAACATATCGTTGCTTACTCCACCACTAATTTTCTCACGAATGTTAAACCTATTTTCAGGAAAAAATTCTTTATTAAATTGAATTTTTCTTGAAATTCTCTTTTTATCATTCTCAAGCTTAAGCATGACACCTTCAATCCGAGCCAAACTATCTTTATTCTTCTTCTTACCACTCCTAACCATACAAATATCGTTAAAAGCTTCAAACCATTTATAAAGCAAAGGGAATGGTTGTGATTCCCGCGTTATTTCAACATTTGCCTCGGCAAGAAAAAGTTTTGCAGTGCCTTGGTATCCTTCTTTACGAAGATATTCGTGTATTAGCATGTTGAACATTTTTTTTGTATCTTCATTTTTGTTCATGACCCTTGAACGGGGTATTTTTTTTATATTTTGGGAATTAAAAAAAATAACCCGCGAATTGATTAAAAATCGCAACTGATTATGAAAAAATACAATTTTGATTTTTTTATTTTATAAAAAGGTAGTTTAGAACAATAGAACTTAAAAGTACTTAAACCGGACAGATTTATAATTAAAAAATATAAACTTTTTAAGAAAAATTTTGAAAATTCCGAACTTAAATATTTAAAATAAATTAAAAAAGAAAAGAATATTTTCTAACTGATTTAAATGGATTTAAATGGATTTAAATGAAATTAAATGAATTTAAATATTTTTTTACAAGAATTTTGAAAATTTTATGAAAGCTGTCAAAAATTTTAATTTGATGATTTTAAATTTGACGTTTTTTCCAAAAAATTGATCAAAAATATTTTTAAAAAAAGTAGTAGAAAAGAATGATTATTTAAGATTTATTTAAGTTTGATATAAGATTTATTGAGTTATTGAATTATTAAGATTTATTGGGCTTTAAATTTTATTATAAATAGTTCAAATTTTATCAAATAATAATATTTTATCTTACTATTTTTATTTATGAATTTAAAATTGATTATTAAATTATACTTTTTCTTATTATAGTTTTTCTAATTATACTTTTTCTAATTATACTTTTTCTAATTATACTTTTTCTAATTAAATAATGTGGCAATAGTAATGAATATTACTGTTATTTAATAAAAAATATAGGGATTTTATAAAGATGTATGTTAAACAATAACAGATTTTTAAAAATTATTTGTTTAAAATATAACGGGTTATTTTTAAATTGTAAAAATTTCGATTTAATCAAAAGATAATTTAATTGTTTAAAAATGTCAAAAAATAGATTTTATTATTTAATTTAAATTTTTAAAATATCATTTTATCATTAACACCTGTCAAAATTCATTTTTTGACGTTTTTGTGTTCTAAAATAATTTATTGTAAGTTTTTAATATGTCATTTCAAAGTATTAAATAAAAATAATTTATTAAAACAAGAAATTGAAAATAAGATATAATTTATTAATTAAAATAAAAAAAATTGCATGTTAAAAAGATCTTATTGCCAACCCGAGGATTGTCATCAAGATTTATAGTTGACATTTGGGTTATAGATAATATGTCATTACTAATCTACACAGAGACCCAGCCGTATACGCGATTTTCGTATTATCAATGACTCAGCAGGAAACATGTATATGAGGCTTTCGTGTTTTTTTTTCTCTAGTTTTCGGCGAATGCGACGAAGCAATTATCCCTACACCTAGGAGAGCCGCTTCTACTTATTTATAAAGGATTAGACCAAAACTTATTCAGCTATACAAACTGGAACAACTACATATTAATTTAAATTTCGGATCTAATCCATCTTTCCCCATTGGGGCAAAAAAACGGGACATATAATTAAATTTACAATTTAATTCATTATAAAAATGGGGAAAAACAACCTAAAACTGGAATGGAAAAAACGGGTAAGATTCTATTTTTCTATAGTTATGACCGCTTAATGAATTCCCTCATTATTTATTAAAGCGACTTTAAATATAATTCGAACCTCAATACTTAAATTTAACATTCAAAAATGTTAACCACTGATCTATCTGACCTTCTAAAATTAACTAATAATCCTATACCCTTGTATTCCGAATTTTTTTATTTAATTGAAAGTTGAAAATTTAAAACATATGAATTTCAGATAATTAATAAAAATGTTATATCGATAATGTTTGAATATAATCAGATTAAACCACTTCATCGTTAGGTAAAAAATAACCGAAATATTTTTTACCGCAAAATAGTCTCGAATTTTAAAAAATATCAGTTCTCTTACGGGTTAGAGGCACAAATATTTGTAAGTCTTAATGATAAGATTATAGAATTTGTTTAATATTTAAAAATAAACTTAAAATCGCGAGATAAATGAATACATATCATTAATTTTAATAATTTTGAGAGATATAGACATTTACTAAAATAGATTATTTATTATAAGTTTAGTAAATGCCTATATATCTCCGAATTTATAATATTTTTTTAATATATTCATTTATCGGCTATTTATGAATTTCCAGCGATTAGAATATTATACAGCGATTAAAAGAATATACGGTGATTTTTTTTTAAAAAAATATTCAAAAACTTTTATTAGAGCAGTTAAGAGATGATTAAACCTAATTTTTCTGTATATCTATTTTTAAACATGAATTCAAATAAATATCGCTCTAGAAATTCTGATGTAGTCGAAAATTGTGCCCTTAATCTCTTTTTTACGTGCACCAACAATTCTCACTGTTTTGGGTATGTACTAGGGGATAATTGGCGCTACAAAGTTCCTACTATGATTAACGCTTTCATGAGTATATCTTCCATCTGTACATATTGAATTATAAGCACACAATTTGTCACTTACAATGAATGTTCCTTCTCTGATGTACTGTATAATAATTGGTAAGAGATTGTTGGAGCTTCTGTCAGGACACGTATGAGTATAAACCCTTTATTTTCTCGTTAAATGGCTCAGAATACACACTGTGCATCTCGGAATCTACCTACATTATACTTTCTTTTAAAGAAAAAGGATTCCTCAATTTCGAAGATTTTGGGAGTCTGGTCTATATTTAGACCTCCTAATTGCCGTGGATTAAAACATAAGAAATCTTGATAAACAGTCCGACAAATTTTACTCCACTCACATATAGTATTTTTATCCATACTAAGAAAGTTAGATATATCAGACTGAAGTATATCTTGACTCCAATAAAATAAAAAGAGAATAAACTGATCAATGTTTTTTTTAAATCCTCAAAGATTGATCCAGACCTTATGGACACTTCCTTATTATGATCATTCTGTTTGCAAGACCTATTAAACCCCTCGGCTGCGTTTTTTTCTCACGAAGGAATATGTTAGCCCACATTCACAGATCATTGAATTTTTGATCAGCTTAAATGAAACGAGTCTTTTTAGAACTTCAAGCTTATCTGCTCTAAAAATATTATCTATCTTTAGCAGGTTGAATTGCTCTGTTGCAATCACGTTGATATCTCTCAATTAAATATATTCATCTTCCTCTAAAATATATATGACTTTGAATAATTTCATTTTAAGGGTTGAATATTTTTTTAAAAAAAAGAAATCGCTGTATATTCTTTTAATCGCTGTATAATATTCTAATCGCTGGAAATTCATAAATAACCCATTTATCTCGCGATTTTAATTTTATTTAAATATAAAACATTTCTATAATATTGCTAATTGTGACTTAAAAATCTTAGGAGATGTCTCTAACCCGTTTGAGAACCAAAATATCATTAAAAGTTATAAAATAAAAATAAAATTATTGGGAATGATTATTTTGAAATCGTAAATGAGTAAATGGCAGTATTGTTATCTATTGGTGTAACAATATTTAGTTTTTTTCTTAAACCACGAACAATTATACCTATGTTTTTGTCTTTAAGATTATAAAATAACCCTCTAAGACCATTTCGCAATTATTTCATTACTTTAATGATATTTTTTACATATGAGGCCATTTAGTGTAGTATTTTTCAAACTATTTTGGATTATGTCTCCCCTTGCCGAATAAAGTTTTTGTTTATTCTATATATTCAAAATATTAGGTATTTACAAAAAAAAATTATTTTTATTGATTTAGGTAATTAATAGATTAAAAATAAAATTATTTATTTAATGAGACGATTGATGTGAATTTTATTACTAAGGAATTTTATATTAAGTTTATAGTTTGTAAATTTAAGCCTTATATCCGAATAGGTGTTGCAATACCGGTAAACCGGTTTACCGGTAAATACGTAAAAAACACCGACGTTAAATACCGGTAAATAAAAAAATACTGGTATTTACCAAAAAAAAACATGGTTATACATTAAAATATATATAGTGTTTTGTTAAAGAAAACTTGGATTTCAGTAAATAAAACATTTTTCTCTCATTTCTATACTATATTTGAGTATTTATATAAAATATAACACCTTTTCTGTTTGTAAAACATCATTTATTTGCATCCTGCTTACGTTATCAAGTTTAAAACCTTATAGGTTCATAATAAAATATTTTTTATAAAAAATTAAACAAGTCGAATCTTAGTTTATTTATGATATAAAATAAGATACATAAAAGTATATCTCAAGATGTTAACCTTTATTTTAAATATAAGTTATAGATATAGCAAGTAATTTACAATCAAGTATAAACAAAATTGATCCTTGAAATATTTTTATTTTTACCCCCCTCCCCAAGAATAAAATAACTATTTGGAAATATTACAAAAAATATCAATGGGCCAAGCAGGAGAATGCTTAATGTGTCGTAAAATGATAAAAAGCGTGGTGGAAGTACAAGTGGTCTTCATTCGCATCTAAAAAACCAACATAATATTAGCTCATTAAAAGAGAAAAGTCTAATGTGAACACGGACATTGAATCAACATATAATGTAAAAACTTCAGATAAAATCACTAATTATATGAAAAAAGTGATGACTGGCTGCCTGAAATCATATCTCTCATGGTAGTAATTGATGGTATTTGTTTTAATACATTTTGTAAATCCCGTGATTTAAGAAGATTGTTGGGTAATAATGGATTTAAAAATATTCTAAAATCACCTAATACTGTAAGACAGATAGTATTGAACTATGGAGAAAAAATTAAGATTCTAATAAAAACTGAATTTTCAAACTTGACAAACAGACCTTTTAGTGTCACATTAGATGAATGGACATCTATAAGAAACCGTAGATATATGAATGTAAATATACACTGCATCAATAAATTTTTGAGTTTGGGACTTTTAAGAATACATGGTGTCATGTCAGCGGAAAGAATATTATATTGTTTAAATAAAAAACTGGTGGAATTTAACATTTCAATGGGAGACATCTTTTCAATGACTACTGATGGAGCTTCTTCTATGAAGAAAGCGTGTAAGTTAAGCGGTATTTTTCACCAATTATGTTTAGCCATTGGGGCTTCAGTTGGCTGTAATAGAAGTTTTATATAAAAAAAATATCTCCTCATGTACAAAATGAGGAACCATATGCTGATAATTTTAAAATATATCTAATGAAGATGATGATGATGATAGTGATAGATTTAAAATCATTTTTTAGCCACTAAACTTTATTAAAATCAGATATAATGAGTTGGATTTATTGATATGTAAAATAAGATTAGTTGTTAATCTATATAGAAGATCTCCTCTAAAAAATGAAAATCTACAAAAACATGTAAAAGATGAGTTTGGAAAAGAACTTAATCTGCACAGGTACTGCAAGACCAGATGTAATTCATTATTAATAATGCTATAAAGATTTCATAATCTTAAAAATGCTATTTTAAAGAGCTTGATTGATATTAAATCCGACATTTTTATAGGAAATGCAGAATTAGACAAACTATAAGAGATAATAAACGCCCTACAGCCCATAAAGATGACAGTAGAAACACTCTGTCGTGAAGATATAAATCTTTATACGGTCGATATAACTCTAAAATTCATGTTTTAAGAATTTTCTAAATATAATTCTTGCTTGGCTAAAGAATTAAAGGATGAATTAATAATTCGAATAAAAGAACGTAGAACAGTTTATTCTGATGTTTTAACCTATCTTATGGATCCGGATGTAATTAATGAGGACGAAATATCCAGTATTTTTAATACTGTAAATAAAAGTGCTATCAGAGACAGGATCATAGAAATAGTAAAATGTGATTTTTCAAAAATGGGATTAAGTATTTCTACTGAAATACAATGAATATGAACACTGAAACAATTAAAATTTTGATGTTGTAAAATAAAATTAAAAAGGCTCTAAACGGTCGAAGTATTCGCGAATCAAATAAAAACAAAAACGTTGAAAAAGATATAAAAAGTATTATTCAGAGAGAAATTGCATATTTTGAATTGGTGAAAATCGGAGGGAAATTTTTGAATATTACTGTTTAATATCTGATGACTTGTAGACCTACTAGTGTGGAATATTAACGTGTATTTTCTGCTGCGGGACAAATATGCACCAAATTTTGATCGAGTCTTAAGGATGAAAGTGTCGAAATGATGTCATTCTTAAAATCCTACTTTAATTCAATAAATCCTTGAAGATATGACTATATTTTAAGTGTTTAAAATAAATTTATTAGATTTTTTAACCGAATAAAAATAGTTTTGTAACTTTTTTAATATTAATTCTAATAGAAATTCTTTGATACAGATGCCATAAAATGCACCTTTAAGCAATATACATATTTTGCCACAAATTACCCAATAATGAGCTTCTTTTACAATTTTTATGTTCACCCAAATTCATGTATCTTTGCTGGGTGTTTTTATTAAACCGTTATATCCGATTTTTTTTCAAATTACTCCTTCTATAACCTCTTTGTAAAGATTAGAATATGTTCACTATTTCTTGCTAATTTTAATTTGATAATGTTGTATTATTTGCTGCCGAACCAAGATAATCGGGTGAGACTTTTACCGGTAAACCTGTATTACAAAAAAAATTTCCCGTTTACCTGTAAACGGAATTTACGGCAATTTGCAACCCCTAATCCCGAAAATCTAAATAGCACTGCTCAGGAAAATCCGATCACTTCCCGCGAAAATCCAAATCCGCTCACTTTAAAATACAAATTGCCTCAAGTGGGGTGGAGTTCACGTTAGGAAGCACTTATTTGAGGGTTAAAAAATAATTCAATAGGTTTATTTCTTAAATAAATGAATTCAAGATAATTAAAGAAAATTTATATCAATAGTATTTAAAATAATCAGGTTAAACCTCTTCATATATGTACTTGTTTATATTTTTTTAAAAAAACAATTATTAAAGAAATTTTACTAAAAATCCGTATATTTTATGCACAATTAGCAATATATTTTATATTTCATACTGACAATAATCACAATTGCCAACACAGTGTGTCTCCAACCTTATTCTTTAGCATTTAGTTCTTTGCATTCAAATTATACTCACTTCTATGCCACCAAAAGGCTCATATGTTTACGCGATTTTCGTTTTATATAATGAAGCAAGTTACGAAATATTATAGACTTTTCATATTTTTTTTTATTTTCACCACTTATGCTGCCAAAATGCATGTTGTACTCATACACACATCTTGAAGAGTCTCAAATGCTCATTGTTTTATAAGTCCGACTCTTAATCAGATATAATAACCTAGAACAACTATGTATTACCCTTGTTTTATAGTTTTTGATCACTTAATGTCAATCCTAATTATTTATTAAAGAGTGACGTCAGTGAATTAAGAACAAAGATAGTTAAATCCCACATTCTAGAGTGTTAACCACAAGCTATCTAGACTTGCATAATTGGCAATTATTAATTAATGAGATTTAAATTTTGTCAATAATTAATGAATATAAAATGTTTAGAAATCTATTATCGTAATCTTGATACTCATCTCTAACGTGTATTAGACTTATAGTCCTTGATCTTATAGTAGTGATATCGTTAAACTGCCAGATGTATATAATATTTATGTTTCATCAATAGCTCAGTAAAACAGTTAATTATATACATTGTTATGAATTCTTTAGATTCATTCTTGCTGAGATAGATCACTATCTAATTCAAAAACCGGGCGAATCTTTTCGATTTTATTATAAATGATTGATATTACCAAAACACTACACCAAATTTCGAAGAATTGGCAAGAACTTATCAAAAACTGATTATCAGATGTATTTATATAATTAATACATCATCTTTACTAATATATGTATTACCAAAAACGGACAGTATCGAAGTTTAAAAAATATTTTTCAAGAAAAAAAAATATTTTCCTCCCATTCATTTTGGGATAATACATATTATCAAAGACAGTGTTATTTATTATATAATTACATCTGAGAAATCAGTTTTTTATAAGCTCTTACTAAAGCTTCCGAGTTTGGTGCAGTGTTTTGATACTATTTCTAAAATATTTTAGTTAACTTTACTCAAATTTACCACATTAAAACAACTGTATATTAATCTATAGTTCTATAGATAACAATCGGTTAATGATAATTCCAATTTTTGATTAAAATGACTTCATCTACAATTCGAACCTTGATACTTAAATGTTACATGTCGTAAACACTGACCTTCCTGACCCTTTGTAGTTGTAAAAGTTTATTTTCTACACATAAAATTTGAAAAATTAAATATTTTCATTCTATGATCCAAAAAATTATATTCATTATTTTATTTAAAATAAAGTATTCTACAAATTTTATATACTCGTTATCTCATCCTCTCTTATGTACCAATCAAAAATGTTTTATACATAATACTTAATTTGGTAATTGTCTCGTTTTTTTTGGGCAAATTTTTTGATTAAAAAAATAAAATTGTAAGGAGAATTTCATGTAATTAAAAAAAAATTAAATTTGCTCCTTGTCTTTTGTAATTTAAAATTGTATTTTATTTGGAAGAGAGTCAATTTGTCTTTAAGATCGAGCAATCAAATATTTTAAAAAACGCACGATCACTCGATCTTAAAGACAAATTGACCCAGTTCCAAATAAAATACAATTTTAAATTACAAAAGACAAGTACCAAATTAATTTTATTTTTAATTGCATGAAATTTCCCTTACATTTTTTTTTAATCAAAAAATTTGTCCCCCCCCCAAAAAAAAAAACCCCCGACTCAATTACCCTTAATTTGGTTGATGCTAATTAAACGTCTTTTTTATAATTATGCACCTTTTCCAAATTTTTTTAGTATCCACCTTCTGACAAGAAATTCAGGGTTACTCTTATATATTGACGAGTTTTAAGTCTTATATACAGGCGAACTCCGATAAAAAAAATATCTAAAAATCTCGCGAAAAAAACTGTTCCATAAGTGTTTTTTAACTATAATATTCCCACATATAGATATATGACATAGAACATCGTGCATGTTTTATTTCATATATCTATATATAAGCCTTATCAACAATAAAAAACACATCTGGAACAGTATTTTCACGAGATTTTTAGATTTTTTTTATCGGGCTCGCCTGTATAGAAGGCTAAAACCTACAAATAGATATAGACTACCAATTCAAGATATGAAATAATTACAGAAGAGATAATACCCACTAAAGAATTATTTCGCATCGTAAATTTGTTATCACAAGTTGTGGACTTAAATTTTTTTAAAGAGGCGTGTAATTTTAAAAAAGGCGTATAATTAGCATTAACCTTTAATTTCATCTAAATTTAAATAATAATTTAAATATTTTAATTAACCAAAAAAAACATTTCAATTATTAACCTTCTAAATTACCGGTATTAGACCTTTTTCAATTCAGATATATTTTCATATCAGAAAATACTTAAAGTTCTTCAGGAATAATTTTTAATAATTAATAACAATTTATAAGAAAAAACCCGGTTTTTTTAGAAAATTTAAAGATTTTATTGATATTAAAACCTCAATAATTTATTTTAAAACCCTGAATTCTAATTAAACCCTTAATAATTAATATTAAACCATTAGTAATATGGCCGAGCGTTTTTCGGCCCCAAAAATGACGTCATAGAATTACGAATTGATTAATAAAATTTTTATTCTTTTGAATTCCCCTTGTATATGCATGCAACAGTTTCTAACAAATCCCAATGGATCGATCTCTTCAAATTTTGAAATTTTATACCATAAAAGATCATCTTTCAAAGTTGTTTTGGAAACTTTTTTAGCCAAGTTATAAAGATGGTTCAACATTTTTTTACTAGAAAAATGTATTTCCTTAATTAATTCTTCTCCAAAGAGACCTAGGTCAGGATGTGCTTTTATAAAAAGATTATTTAGCCATCTATGAAACTTTTAAAGGCAATTGGTTGTTCGAGGAACTTTATTAAGAATCTTATCTATAAAGCGTTTTTTCGGCCCATATTCCAAAAGCTATTCGTCTATAAGTAAAGCATTTTTTCGGCCCATGGGCCGAAAAAACGCTTTACGATTAAAACTTCAATAATTTATTTCAAAGCCTTGAATTCTATATTAAACCCTAAATAATTAATATTAAACCATTAGTAATATATTATTAATCCTTAATAATAATAAACTCTTAATAAAAAAGTATAATTAACCTGAAAATAAAAATACAGACAGATCTCCTTAATGTAAACGCTCTCTTATATGAACATCGTTTATTATGAACACAAAAATTCTTAATACAATTTATTTCATATAAAAAATAGTATGTGTTCACATTAAATGTGTTAAATTCTCGTTCTAAACATGAACACTCAAAATATTTTTAAATATATTTAAAAGATATTTTTTTAACCCTTAAATGTTACGGTCAAAAATCATCGCAGGCGATTTTGACCCTAACGGTTTATTAACCCCTATTTTTTAACCCATCTTTTTTACCTATATTTTAACCCTTATTCTTAAACCATTATTTTTAACCCTTTTTTTAACCCTTATTTTTTAACCCCTATTTTTTAACCCCTATTTTTTAACCATTATTTTATAACCCTATTTTCACACCTATTTTTTAACCTTTATTTTTAACCCTTATTTTTTAACTGTTTTTTTTAACCGTTATTTTTTAACCGTTATTTTTAAACCTTTGGTAAAAAATAGGGGTAAAAATAACGGTTAAAAAAACAGTTAAAAAATAAGGGTAAAAAAAAGGTTTAAAAAATAGGGGTAAAAATAGGGTTAGAAAATATGGGTTAGAAAATATGGGTTAAAAAATAGGGGTTAAGAAAAGGGGTTAAAAATAGAATTGGGTCAAAAATCTCCGGTGATTGCTACCCCAAACCTCACCGCAGGAGATTTTTGACTAAAGCAGTCAAATTCTTTTTTTAAACATGAACTCCAAAAAAAATATTTTTAAATATATTTAAAATATATTTTTTAAACCCTTATATTATGAAAACCAAAAAAATAAGAGAAAAGACTTAACAATAAAATAAAAGATTGAAATTCTAAAGTTTTTTAGGAAAATCCATATGTGAGCCAAAGGTCGTCTTCTATGAAGAAAAAAATATCCTTAGGGTATGTAAACAATATAATTAAAGGTAAAAATAAGCTCATTTTATTCAATAATTCCAACAAGAAAATAAATATGTTATGAGAAATAGACACACTACCAAAACATTTCTATTTGTTCAAAAATTATACAATTGGTTTCAAAACAAGCGAGCTAGAAATATTCGGTTCTCCAAAGGGTTAAGCACCCCTATTTTTTAATAAATCGTCATCTGTAAGAGGAAATTACATGATTCTTATCTTAAATAAGCGTAAAATCACGATTTATTTTTATTTATAACAACAATAATTCCTTTTTTGTCTAAATATGGAATTTTTAGATTTTTCCGCAAGGCGGGGATTTTGGAAACTTCTATCTTTAGACATAAAGGAATTATTATCGTTATAAATAAAAATAAATTAGGATTTTAAGCTTATTTCAGATAAGAATAATGTAATTTTCTCTTACGGATGGTGATTTACTAAAAATAGAGGGTTTAACCCGTTGGAGAACCAATAATTCAAAGGTAAACTACCTTTAATTTGGGTATCTTTCAAAAAAAGACACAAAATTTTTAGAACAAAATTTATATATCTAATTTAATAGAATGAATTAAAAAAAAACAAATTTATTCAATATTTTTCATTAATATTTGAATATCAGTAACGTAATTAAACAACGACCTCCGTTCAAGTTATAATTAATAATTAGAAAATAGTTAAAATCTTAGTTTCGAATCTCGGTGAACGAGAATTTATGTAAATTAAAAAATTTGTAAAAATAATATTATAAACATTAAAAAAATATAATTTATTAGATAAAAAAATAAATAAAATGTTTCAATCAGATTCGAACCTAGTCGCAGGCTGAGGAAATTTCCCGATTGGTTAACCACAGTTAGTGTTCACTTTAAATTTAATGTGAACACGTCAAAAATTTTGTCAGTTAGTGTTCACATTAAGGAGATCTGTTTGTAATTGCAAAATTAATTCATAATTATCAATAAAAGTTCATTTTATAATCACAATAAATACGACCCTTATGAATTCCTTTTTAATACGTCTATCAACCACACTAAAAGACTTTGCCATAAAAGAAATGGAAATCCTTCTCCACAATTATACAATTTTAAGCCAAGATTTCCCGTTTTACGTTATTGAAACAACCATCGAAAATATAAATTTTTACGTTGAAAGATCCATATTTTGCAAAAATATCGATTATTTTATAAAAAAAGAGAATTTAAATGATGTTTTGCAACGAATAAAGTTGGGATTAACAATAGAATCAAATTATGTTAAAAATAAAAAAGGTACTCTAATTCATGTTACTTCGTATGGAAATAAAATTAAAGGTTTAAGAGATAAGCTTATTGAATATTCATACTCCCTTAATTTTAAAATCGAAAAAACTAGTAAAAATGAACAAAGTAATAATGAGTCTATTGATAATGGTCAAAGTAAAAATGATAAAAATAGTGATGATCAAAGCAGTAATGGTCAAAGTAATAATGATTCTATTGTTAATGATCAAACTATCAAAGACTCAATTGATAATGATATTAATGACAATATAAATCAAAATGATGCTAATGGTATCGAAAAAAATTATAAATCATTTAACAGCCCTGAGTCTCAACCAAAAGTCGATAGATCTGAAATAACAGTAACAACTACGCAAGACTTTATCTATTTTGGTGAAAAATATTGCACAACAAACAGAAAAAGATTTTTAAAATGGGGTATAAAAAATAGAAACTTTATTGGCCATACAAGTCTTGACCTAGAATTATCAATTTTCATGATAAATGCTTGTCGCTTAAAAAGAAACTCGATCATTTTAGATCCGTGTTGTGGAAGTTGTAGTATTCTGCATGCAGCTTCTATTTTTGGAATATACGGGATAGGAACTGAAATTCAAAAGAAAGAGTTGATCGGTAGGAATGAAATTAAAAATAATTCAAGAACACTAGTTAAGGGTTATGATGTTTATTCGAATTTTTATCAATTTGGGGTTATGGTAAATATTTTAGGCATATGTGTAGGTGATTTATTTAATTTACCGGTTAAGACAGTATTAATTTCAGGTAATGATAATTATAAAAATGGTAATAAAAGGCAAAGTTTAAAAAATAAAGGTGAAACATCACATTTGAGTAAAAAAATTCTCATAAATGCAGTTTTAACAGATCCACCTTATGGGATAAGAGCATCTATAAAAGGTAATATTCTTGATTATTACAAAAAGCTACTCACTATTGGTCAATATTCAGAATATATTGGGTTTTGGGCAATTTCAGATCTTAAAAAAGATATTTTAAAAATTTTTCGGTATTTTAAATTAATTTGTTCTGTCGAACAAAAACTTGCGAATTACAGTCGTACAGTTTTTATTTACAAAATGAATGGCGATTAAAGATATTATTTTTTAATGTTTATTTTGTACGATTTTAACGTCTTTTTGAAAATAAATATTCGTATGATTTTCTGAGAATAAAGTTAATTTTCCCTTTAAAAATAATTAATCTTTTTTTAAATCTTAATTTCAGGTAAATTTAAACGTAAAATTAAAAATCCTCCCAAAATAACGAGGTTTTTATGATCTTTTTAGAAAATTATTTAATTTTCTACACATTGTTTTAAGTATTAAATTATCATTATTCATATTTTACACATATACTATAATTACTCATTGCAGAATTCTCCCCAATCTTAGTCTCTAGATCTTTGACTATTAATCTTCAAATATTATCAATTATAAATTATCTTAATATAAATATTTTTGTTTTTCAATGACCCAGCAAAATACGGGTAATTAAAATTCCTATCGTGTATTTTTAAAATCATATTCTATTTTGCATTTGCGTGTCACTTAAATTAGACGCAAAATCAGGTATGTCTTTTAATTCTCAATAAAAGAGTAAACAAAGTCTATATCAAGTATACAAACTATTTAAAATGATTCTTACTTTTTATTCTGACTGACTGATTTATGACATTAATTGGAATCTTAATTTAATTTTATTTAAAATAATTTAATTAACCTTGATACTTAAATTTTTTGGAGCTTGTGCGCATATTAATATATTACATGCTGACAACATCCATAGCTGTCAACCCGGAGAGTTGTCTCCAACCATAGTCTTATGACCTTTGGTTCCTGGTGTTCCAATAATACGTCACTTCCTAAG
>SDVU01000060.1:0-23536 GCA_016256075.1 Dictyocoela muelleri | reverse complement strand
GAAATGTGACGCATCTGAAAAAGCCATAGGAGCATTATAGGCCCAGGGTGAGAAATTGGTATGAATATTTAGTAAAAAATACAACACACAGGAAATTAATTATTCGAATACAGAAAAAAGAGCCCTTGAAATCTCAAAAGCGTAAAGCGTCATTTCGTCTATGGACAAAATGACGTGTTTTCGTCTGCAGACAAAACGACGTGTTTTCGACCGAGAAAAAAATACGTTTTTTTTTCTCTATAAAAATATTTATCTAATTTTAATAAAATAATTAAATTTATTCACCAAACCTGAAATTGTATAATTTTGAAATATTATTAATATATATATATATATATATCATCTTCAAAGAACTTTAGATTTTTGCTAAATATACAATTTTAACTCTTTGCTATAATATTTTCGAGACCAATTTATTTTGCCAGCTAAACATTGCATAATTTCGATTTTCTTTATATCTTCTTCCATTAAAATACTTTTAATAAAAAAGGCTATATTTGGATTAGATATATAAATTTGGCTATTTATAGATTTATGCCATGCTTCTGCTCCATTCATGGTTCTTGGCTCATTATTTAACATTCTTTCGCGAACTGATAATTTTTTAACATCGAATATGGGAGCCTTGAGAGGAAGTTCAGAATTTCCGGAATAAATATAGTCTAAATACTTAAGAACTTTTCAATATTCAATTATTATTTTTTTTTTCAATTCAATTTTTAATTTTCTATAACAATAAATAATTTTATCTTCAGGTAAAAAGGCTGATAAAATTATTTTATTTATAATTTTTCAAAATCAATATCCTGTTTGTAATTTTTGCCAAGTCATATTATTGAATTCTCCTCCATATCGATTATGACAAATGAAAAAAAAACATAATTTTAATTCCGATTGTTCAAAAACACTCTATACTGCATTTTTTAGTGCCTTTTCAAAGTCGGTCAATATAATTTTTGATAATTTTTCTCCTATTTTTGATATGTTTTAATATTCTAACATATTGTTTTTCAGTTTTATTTTTCATTAGAACATATATAATTGGATATGATTTCCCTAAAAAATGACCATGTAATACAATTAATTGATAAAACGGCACGACGCAAACTCACCGGCCGTCGAGTTGGCGCCTACTCGCCGAAAAAAAAGAGGCCAACTCGCCGAAAAAAAAGATAAACTCGCCGGTATGGTTATTATAAAAAAAATTTTTTAATTAAAATTTATTATATTAATAATTAATTTACTTTTAATCATCAAAATTACAATTTAGCAAATCATTAAAGCAAAAAAATCACCTTCATTAAATTAATTGAAATTGTCAACAAGTTTTTGAAATTTCTTCTTTTTTTAATACAGCCTCATAAACATTTCGGGTCACGGCACTCGCGATTTTTTTTGTGTCTCTCTTTTCTCTAGCATCTCTTTTTTTATTTCAGAAATTACTTTAATCAAACGAAACTTTTTATAAAATATGGAAGATGACTGTCCAGTTGTTTCTAGCAAAATACACTTCTTATCCTCAATAAATACCCCACACAACATTTTCTATTTCCACCTCGCCATATCAAACCAACCACAAGAGATTTGCCTAGATTATATAAAAAACCTTCGTTTATGAATATTTTGGTTTCTTAATAGACTTTTTTTAAAATTAAAAATTGAAATTTAGGAGGGTTGGATAATTTAGATTTATCTGTAAAAAATTAGGTATCAATATTTGGTTCCTTCCAGTTTTGTGTTGTTATTGAATTTTCATGTTGTTTTTGAACTTTCATGTTGTTTTTGAAAATTAAAAAACAACACAAAATAAGAATAAAGCAAAAATTCCCTGAAAATTTTTGTCTTATGCGGAGCATTTTAATTAATCCCAAACTGTTAAATTTCTTTATTAATTTTATTAAATGATTAGTATTTTAATTTTTTTGATCAGAAAATTTTCTTTCATTATCTGAAATTTGTTTTTTAAATAATATATTGAATCCCATATTCGCGAATTTCATTCTTATTACAAAGTATACAATCCTAAATATCAGTAATTTCTTTATCATTAAATAGTAAAGTTTATTTTCATTGCTGAATCTTTCATCTGTTTTATTATTATTTTATTTTGTTTTTTAATTTTTCAAAAACAACCTGAAAATTCAAAGACAACACTAAACTGGCATAACCAAATATTTTTACTTTTAATTATTTTTATAATAATAACTCCTCCGCCGAGTTATCATCTTTTTTTTCGGCGAGTTGGCGCTCATGTTTATTTTTCATTAGAACATATATAATTGGATATGATATCCCTAAAAAATGACCATGTAATACAATTCATAGATAAAACATATAAGGCGCCACCTTGAATGTCCCGTCTATCAAAATTGTGTGACATTTATCGAAAAAAATCTGCGATTTAAATTCAGGATAAAAAAACAAATATCTATAATTATCATCGCATCCAGAATATGCCTTAAAAATAAATTTCCATCGTCATCATTCATTAAATCATCTGTAATGTCATTAAATATTTTAGGCTGAAAATTAATTATTTTATTTCTTGTTTTTCTAATGAAATCTTTTATTGGTGTTACTTTTTCATAGAAACTTTGTTTTAATTATTTTTAATTGTGTCAATAATTATTTTATTTGCCGATTTTGTGGTATTCATTGTTAGGTCTTTATTTTTCTCATAGATTGTATTTTTTTAATTTTATGTGGGACTGATGAATGTACATGAACTACGAATTTTTGAAATTTTTTATTTCACACATAAACACATCCTTTGCATGTTCTATTTTGACACCTATATCTTTCTAATCGTGATTTAATGTCTGTATAGTTGTATATATAGTCTGTATATATTATTAACTTGCCCACTCTACCACTTTTTAATATTTGAAAACTATGCATATGGGTTTAATTTAAAAAATATATGATAGTTTTTTATATAAAAATTGGATGAAATGACGGGAAAAAGGTTTATTTTATTTTTGACATAACCCCTTCATCTCGTCCATGGAGGAAATGCCGGGATCTCAATTCAAATTTATTTTTCTTAAATAGGATTAAACACGAATTAAATTTTTAACATCATAAAATTTTGGGCCAGATAGCATAATGGTTCACACTCCCGAGAAAAATTTTAAGTATCGAAGTTCGAATCCCGCCGATTTCACTTTTAAAATAATTGAGAATTATATTAAACTGTGAAATATAGAACTACAGTAGTAATATATAGTTGTTTCAATGTGGTAGAACTGTTCGAAACTTGGTCTAATATAACAATGAAGCAGCAGAGGCTTTCCCAGGTTTGTGGAAAAGTACGACGGCCCATCTCGGCAAAAAGTTGCGAAATTAGAAAAAAAACATGAAAAACTCTCTAATTACTTATATCCTGCTGAGTCATTGATAAAACGAAAATCGTGTATACATGTAGACTTCTGGGTGCTTATTAGTGACGTATAACTTGAAAACCAGGACCTAAATATAAAGACTTTGATTGGAGACAACTCTCCGGGTTGACAATTGTGGGTATTGTCAGCATGTAATATATTTGTCATAAGATTTTAGGTTGATGCTCATTTAGCGCCTTTTTTTAATTTAGAACGTTTTGAAAAAAAAAGATTATTGCAAGAGTTTTAGAAGAACAAAGTAAAAATAATGTTAAATCTATGCTTTTTTTCGATTTTAAATTACCCGATGCAACATATTATTAATCTCATTCGGTTCATTTGTTAATTTAAAATCGAAAAAAGAGACGTTTTAAAATTATTCTTTCTTAGTTCTTCTAAGCCTCTTTCAATAATCTTTTCTTTTCAAACCGTTCTAAATTAACAAAAAGGTGCTAAAATGAACATGAACCGCATTTAATTTTGAAATTAAAAAAAAACTTTTTAAGCATGTTAACTTCTTTTGAGCACATATTTATTGTTTTAAATAAAAAATTTTAATACTTGTCTTAAAATCCCATTTTTATAAATGCTATATTTTAAAATCAATGAATACTCACCAAAAAATTCGAAACAATACCATATTTAGTAATTTTAAATAATAAAAAATCGCGTGAAAAACATATAATTATAAATATGTCGATAAAAATAATACTTTTAAATAAAAAAATATTAAAAAACCTAATAAAATTTTATAGAAATGTTTTTTTTTAAATAACATTGCTTAGAACATAATTTCATTTAATTATCGTATAAAAAATTAAATCATTCTTTTTGAGATTTTATTTCTCTTTAAATAATTAAATTTACCGCATTGCAGCTTAACAGTCTCAACTAATGGTGTTAAAAAATCATTTTCTGCTGAAAATTTCTTTAATTCTGCTATATCAACTTTCATTTGGTCAACAACATTTCTGAGTTCATCGATAATATTTGAATTACCATTAATATATTCTTTATATTTTTTAGTCATCTCTATAAGCCCATGATATTTACTATTCAGATCGTAATTTTTTATCATCATCAGATCAGCGTAAATATCGTTAAAGCAAATTTCGTCAATTTTTTCTGTTTGTTTTTTAAAATCAATTTTTGATCTATAGATCTTCTTAATATTTTTTTTCTGTTCATCAGATAACTCTTTGAATTTTGTGCCTAAATTTATTGTGTCTTGTTGGAATTGTGAGTTTTGATTTGTGTTGATATTGAAATTGTCTTGTTGAAATTGAAAGTTTTGATTTGAATTGCCTTGTTGGAATTGCGGGTTTTGATTTAGATTGTCTTGTTGGAATTGCGAGTTTTGATTTGGATTGAAGTTTAAATTGTCTTGTTGGAATTGTGAGTTTTGATTTGGATTGAAGTTTAAATTGTCTTGTTGGAATTGTGAGTTTTGATTTGAATTGAAGTTTAAATTGTCTTGTTGGAATTGTGAGTTTTGATTTGTTTTAAATCCATCGTTGTTCTGTTGAAAGTTAAAATTTGGATTGTTCATAATGGGGTTATCAAAAATAAATATTAAAAATTGTTTATTGATCAAAAACCAAAAATGAGTAAAATTTATATTATTGAAGACAATAATATGGGTAATATAAGTTAGCTTTACTACAGAAATTCAGTAATCAAACAATTGACCCTCTTTTCAATAATTAAAGAATGTAAAATTATTTCAGATTTTTCTAATTTAATTTTATTAAACACTTCCATAAGTCGTAAATCGCCTAGTCAGGCGAATCTATAATAATTTTCGTCCAAAAAATATATATATAACCCTCCTAAAGAAATACAAATGAAATAATAATCATAAAATCAAAAAGAAAAGTAAACATTGTTTTATACGACTTTATTTATATAAACTTCTTGGATCATGTCGATTTTTTCCCATAATTAGATCATGTCGATCTTTCCTTTCCCCCGTAAAATAAAAAAATAAAAATTTTTAAACGATTTGCATTTAGGATCTATTAACTTGAAAATAATTTGGGATCATGTCGATCTTTTCCCACGCCGGGAAAAGATCGACATGATCCAACTTCTTAGAAAATAAACCAATTAAATTTTTAGGGAGATGCGTTTAAAGAAGGTGTTCCTATAAATAAGTAGAGTTTTGGTGGCGAATTGGTGCAGGTTAAAGTTATAAACTTTTTATATTTTTTTATGGCTTGGCGTTTTTCCGGGCTAAAAATGATGTAAACATGACCTCATTGGTAATTAAAAAAATAAAAATAGATGAAATTTGATTAGGTTCATTTGGCACTCACTATCCATAAGGAGACTATCAGCTCTTCATACAGAAGAGCTCGTGATAACCCGATTTAATATTTAAGCTTCCTATGTTTTGTTACAATGGGTATGGCACTTTTCATCTATCAGAACTTCTTATAATATATGCAGATATCTCATATAATCTTCAAAATATTTGATATTTTGTGTATCATATAAGAAGTTCTGATGGATGAAAAGTACATAAAAAATCAGCCAAGAATCAGAAAGAAAAAATTATGTTCAAAAATTTAGTGGTAGAACATCGTCATTGAAATAATACACACCCCCAGTCTATAGCTTTTCTCCTTAGTAATAGTAATTTTTGACGGGAATTTGTGACAATTCATACAAATTGGTATACACCCATCAGTCTTATAATATTATAAGATACCACCCTTTTAATGAAATCTAAAACAAAATCTACAAATCTCATATTTTTTATATCCTTATTTTGGACCAAATACGGTTTATAATTAAATAAATTATTTTTGGCGACCACCTATATTTTTATTTTTAGAGGTTTTACAGCTCATACAGAAGAGTTACGGGCTCTTCTAAGGATAGTGAGAGTTTTTTATTTTAAATTAGCATTTATAAATACAAGAAATTGTTTTAAAAATTCAATTCGGCAAATATTTTGAAATTCTTAATAATTTCAAAGATAAGTTGATTTTTCTTATCTAATTCAGTATTATTTTTATTATTTGACTGGTAATAAAGCGCATAAATACTTTCTTATTTCATGAAAGAGTCTCTTTAAGCACTTCTCCATCAAATAAACCTAAATTTGGATGGACATTGATAAAAAGATTGTTTTAGAGAAAAGAGTTTTTTGGGGCCATAGGCGAAAAAAATAAATTGCGGAAAATCGTTTTTTAGCAATAGTCCTAAACTTTTTTCTGTGTTACTATTAATAAATAGAGTTTTCCGCGGTGATATTGGCACAGGTATAACTTAAAAACCTTTTTATTATATATTTTAATTTTCATATTTTTTGATAAAGATGTATTAACCCTATATATATCTGATAAAAATAAATAAACTTTTTTGAAGAAATGTTTATTTTATAAGATATACATAGGTTAAATACATCTTTATCAAAAAATATGAAAATTAAAATATATAATAAAAAGGTTTTTAACTTTAACTTGTGCCAATATCGTCATCAACTCAATTCATTGATAAATATTCGCATTGGTAATCTGTATATTTGCTTAGTTAACGAATTTAGGGCTTACCGTTCGCTTTTATTTTATATATCATGTCCATTATTTGATTTAATTTGTATTTTTTAGGGGTAGTTTTTATTATTTTTTTTAGACTAATAACGTTTAAATTCGTCTAAATAGGCAAATATACCGCTCTCGGCTTTTTCATGAATGTTTCAAATGTTCACTGCCTTTTTCGCCGAGATGCGTCACTGCAGTCATCACCACTCCTAAGAGATCCCCCTTGCCTTATCGACATTTTACAGAGTCTTTAACAGCTATGGCATACGATTAAAAAACGATAGAAAAAAATTAAACATATTATTTAAAACTAAAATTTCATTTATTAATTAAAAATATATTAAGCTTTCTTCATAGTTTCCAAAATTTAAGATCTTCTTATAAAAAATGTTTAAAATTTTTGCTTCCAACTCGAGCTTAAACCCCCTAAAATAGGAAAGTACAATTCAAGGAAAGATAAGAGATAATTTTTATTTGAAAAAGGGAGATCCATTGATGCCAGACAAAATATGAAATTTTTATATTTTCAAAACAAATGATGAAATTTTCTAAAAAAGTCGAATCTCGACGATTTCTATAAAGTTTCATACATTTTTTTAGATAAAGACCAAAATCACCTCCCTAGGTGGAATTTTTGTGCCTTGATGACTCCAGGGAAAATTTCAGGTCTTAATTTCATTTTTTCATGATCATTATAATTATATATTTTGGCTTCGCACGATAAATCTCTATTATTCAAAAAAAATAATCATTTTCCTCTGAGAATGACAATTTTCTATTTTATAAGAATCTAAAGCTCGGGTGAGAACCAAATATATTTTTTTCCACTTTATGTTTAGTTTTTCGTTTTTTTGAAATTACTTATTATCATTTTTATACGCTGTTCTTCTTTTTTAAAAAACAAAATATTTTCTGAATTTAGGTTTATGAAGATTTATTTCAAATTTAATTGTCTATGAAAGAATTTTATATGTCTGTTGTTAAGATATTTTTAATTTCCCGAAAATTTGCTGAAAAGTAACACTTGATATTTATCTGAGAGTAATACAACACTTCATATAAATTAAGTTATTACATGTCGATTGAATATCTGAGTTTAACTTGTCAATCTGTAATGTAAGCTATTTTTATGATAAAAAAGCTTGCACAGGCAGATTGGCGAGTTAAATTCAAATATTAAATCGACGTGTAATAAGTAGGGCGTAAAATTTTGTCGGATTTTTTTTAAAAAATTAGAGCTAAATGCTGGGGTTTGCCGGGTTTTCACGACTTTGCCAGGTCAAAAAATTTTCTGTTAAGCGTATAAAAAATGCGAAATAGGTTTATTTGTTAAAATATAAAAACATCATCTTCTCCAAAATAACAATGCTTAAGTCTTTTTGCCTATCGTCAATCATAAAAGTCATCGTAGAGATGCTTATCTCAACAAGTACTGTAGTTTATGGCAAAAACTCACTCGGTTTTTTTAGTGAAGCTGAAGATTACTCTAATAGAAGTAAATCTAAATCAAGATTTTTGCTTATTAGGCTATTCTTACGTACTTTCAAAGTTGAAAATTTTTATTTTCATCAATCACTTGTCTTATAATGTTCAACTGGGCTTCAGTCGATAGATAATCCACTTCTAAACATTTAATATGCAGGAATAATCGATTCTCTAACGGTTATGCCACTGTAAAGAAACTAGGAGAGATAATGAAATTATATTGAAATAAGCGTGAAATCTCCTGTTGATTAACGTTACCGGGTTTTTTTTCTTATAAATTTATGATTTATAAGAAAAATAAAACCGGTAACGTAAATCAACAAAATATTTCGCACATATTTCGATAGAATTTCATTATATCTCTTAGTTTCTTTACAGTGGTATAACCCGAGTCGCATGGTCATCTCTTAATAAAAAAAATAACTAAAAATAATACTAATAAATTAATAGAAAATAAATACAATTAAGAATTATCTCTATGAAATTAGATAATTTTATATTCTTATAATTTCCGAAGAACATAAAAACATTGAGATGATCCGGCAAAGTTTTCAATGATATGCCATAAATATAATGTTTGATCTTCTTCAGATGCATCCACAAATTTTCAATCATCTGAGTATCTGCTCTGGTCTCTAGATCGACAATGTTATACTTATGGCAGAAATATCAGCATGTTTATGAGGAATAGAACTATAAGCAGACCATCTATCAGAAATAACATATGATTCGCTATGTATTTCTCTTGATATTATTGCCAGCAGCGTATTCTTCCTTTTATTTTCCTCCCTTTCAACCCAAAAATATTCAGTATCGGTATTCCAACGGGTTATGCCACTGTAAAGAAACGAAAAAAGAGATAATGAAATTATATTTAAATAAGCTTGAAATCTTCTGTTAATCAACGTTACCGGTTGATTTTCTTATAAAAATATATTTCCAAATAAAGTAATTATTTTGCGTAGCAAAAAAATTGCTGTAATCGGAAATATATTTTTATAAAAAAAAACAAAACCGGTAACGTTAATTAACAGAATATTTCAAGATTATTTCAATATATATTTCATTATCTCTCCTCGTTTCTTTACAGTGGCATAACTCGTTAGAGAACCGAATAATCTTCGATATTTAATATTCTCTTCAATTCTACCATTAGTTGATAATTGCATAACATATCTTCAAATATGCCGTTTTCACTAGTTTATCAAGTTTTACCGCAAAAGTATGTATTCTTCCAATATTTTAAAACAAGAATACACCAAATTAAATAAAAGCTCATCATCTAGTAATAACTGAATACTTTAGTGTAGGTTATGTTCTGTTGTTTCTTAAAATAACTGTTGGTTTGATTTATTTTTTGTCCTCGCGTGTTTTATATATACAAAAAAATTCTGAATAATGGGAATCTCTTCTAATGGTTCTACACATTAAATGTAGCATATGTGCAAATTATGTTATGCATCTTGTTCCGTTAATTATATCCTTTGGCATTTTAGCAGCTTACAATGCATAACCAGCCATGTTTTTAAAAAAAATCTTCACTTTCGAATGAAGAAGATTATAGGTATTTAATATTAACACAACATCCGAAATCTGGTCCCAAACAGCACTAGAAATTGTTTTACTCAGCTCTATCTTTTTTACAAGATAGGGCTTCCGAGTTTCTACATTAGAGCAAAGACCTACAAGAATATTCAGAATATAGCGACCATATACACCCGTCTCTTTTAAAACATAACTTAACAATCCTTATTTTTCAATGTTTCGATCGTGGTTGTATTTTTCAAGATACACACTATTTAAAATAGTTGTTTTATAGTGGATTGAGAATTTGAGATTTCTACCGGTATACCATTGAACAAACTCTTTCATTGCACATAACAACAAATTGTGTAAAGGTACATCTATTTGAACAAGTAGACACAGAAGATCTCTATCAAAAAGATTGACACTCTCACTCATTACCTGAAACACCTACCTTGTCTGTTAAAAAATAGACTCTAATATGCGTCTTTTATGCTAAATGCCTATCTAGTTGGCGTAATTTCCCATATTATTATATTTTTAAGTTTTTACACAAGACTTACAGAAGTATTTAGCATTGTTAATGATTTGTAGACGAGGAAACTCTTTTATTGCCCATGTTATTCATTGTGTCTTGAATTTCCTTCATTTGTTGTCATTTTATGGGTGAAAAAATAAAATTTTTGTAAAAAGCCGGGTATTTTAAATTTTGACAGAACCTGACAAAACTTTTACGCCCTATTAATTAGTTATTTATGAAAAAAACTTTGATTATGCCCATATAAATACCCAAAACGCCAAACTTTTATTTTGATTGGGTTTTAAAAGCCCCTTTGATTTTATTTATGGTCAGAAAAAAGCCAAATTTAATAATAAAGACGTTTAAAAACTTTAATTTCTTGATTGTAAAATACTTGATAAATAATTAAAATAAGTATCTATTCTAATTATCTAAAAAAATATAATTTAAAAGATAATGTGTCGCGCGCAGCGTGTGACATATGCTCAGCACATGAAAATTTAATTATTTTATTATATTTTATATTTTTATAATATTTTTTTTTTTGCAACAGCGAAAACTCGAACCCAGATCGCTCAGCTAATACAAATTTTACTGAACATTCCACTAAAACATCATAAATATATATTAAATATATATATTTATAACAAAAATATATATATTTATATACAAAAATATATATTTACATAATATTTAAATATTTATACATTAATTTATTTTATATAAATATAAATGTATAATATTTATATAAATATATATTTTTTATATAAATATATGGCTAATGGGAATTTAAATCATACGCATTTGGGATGTATTGTTTATTTTTTATAAATTACCCTTAATGCCAATGAAAAGTAACTTATAATAGAAAATAAATTTAAAAATTACTTACATTAAAAATATATTAGAAGAAATTGTATGTACAAAATTATGTAAATACTGTCTCGGATCTGTCAAACCTCTTAATAATAAAATAAACATTGTCAAATGTACCACAAGAAAATGTCGTAAAGAAATTGCAATTTTGAATAAACCGCCTTTTTTAATTCGCAAATTAACTTTTTAGATACATTATTTATAATAGATGATATTTTATCTGGCAATAAGATTTAAGATATTTCTAATATATATGATGTTCTAGGAAAACAGTGAGAAGATTTATTATTTCTATAAACGAGCTTTAAAAGATTCTCAAGATAATATTATAATATGTGGTGATAATAGTGTAATTGAAATCGATGAATCTAAATTCGGAAAAGGAAAACATAATAGGGAACGATTAATTAAAGGCACCAGGGTTTTCGGCATGTTAGAGCGAGTATCGAATAAGATAATTTTATAAAATGTATGAAATAGAAAACCAAATACATTGTTGCCTTTGATTTTAAGACATGTTAGATAGGGAAGAATTATACATACAAATAATTGGTGGGGAATACCTTGAATTGGGAAATAAATATGTTCATAGAATTGTGAACCATAGCCTAAATTTCGTGGACCCAATTACAGGTGTAAATACCAATACTATTGAAGGATTTTGGGCAGATATGAAATTTTTCATTCCTAAAAGATACAGAGATGAAAGGCTTATTCAAAAATTTTTAAACATACACTCTTTTATAAGAAATGAGAAAACTGACTTGCTTAAGAAGCTTATTTTCATGGGTAAATAAAATTAATTCATTTTTTTATCATTTTCTTTAATTTTAAAATTTCATTTTATGTGGAACAAGGGTATTTTTAAAAAAATTATACACCTCAAATGTGTATGATATTAGTACACCAAGTCTTAATAATATTTAATATGTTTAGACCCTTTCGTTGAATGTTTCGTAACATTTATATTAGCTGAGCAATCCGGGGTCGACTCTCGCTGTTGCGAAAAAAAAATCAGAAAATTATTATAAAAATATAAAATATAATAAAAAAAATATAAATATAAAAAAAATTTCATGTACAGCGCATATGTCACACTCTGCGCGATTAATATATTGTTACAAATACATTTTTTTGACGGTTTTTTTTACAAAACCCAACTTTTTTCCTAGCCCTAGTTATTATCATAAGAAATCCTTTGCATCTATACACTCCATACTTTCTTTTAATAAATTAAAAACCTTTTCAAATTCTGCTAATACTGATTTTTCTTGTATATATACTAAAAATATAAAATTTTTCTAAATAAATTCATATTCTTATTTAAATTTTTTATAACATATCCAACTTATGCATGTTTTACATTTCTTGGCATAATTGGCATGAAAAAAATGCTGTTGGCTAGTTTTTTTTTATTTTTTCGACATTTTTCGAAAAAAAACGCTGTTTTTAAAAAGAAACAAAAAACTCAAAAGATAACAAGGTTCTTTATGAATTGAAGCCCCTTGTGATATTTGAAGCTACCTTTGAAAAAAATTATAAATTATAAATTATAAAGTTAAAAATTATGCTGGGTTTTTTATAGTTATAGACCCATTTTTTTCAAACTTATAGACCCATCTCTTTTGAACAAATAGATATATTTTTATAGAGTCAAAGATACATTTTTATAGAGTTATAGACATATTTTGTTAGAGTTATAGATGATCCGCGAATATTAGCATCGATCAATTATTTTAACCCTTATTTTTTACCATATTTGTAACTTTTATTTTTCAACCCTTATTTTCAGCTCCTTTATTTCAACACTTATTTTTTATCCCTCATTTTTAAACATATTTTCTAACCCTTATTTTACAACACTTATTTTTCAACACTTATTTCCCAATCCTTTTTCTCATATCCTTATTTTTCAGCCCTTATTTTTTAACCCTTATTTCCCAACCTTTTTAACCCTTGTTTTCCAACCCTTGTTTCTTATAGCCTTATTTCCCAACCCTTATTTTCAAGCCTTATTTTCTAGCCTTTATTTTTTAGCTCTTATTTTTTAGCCATTATTTTTTAACCTTTGTTAAAAGAAAGGGTTAAAAAATATGGATTAAAAAATAAGAGCTGAAAAATAAGGGCTGAAAAATAAGGCTATAAGAAATAAGGGCTGTGAAATAAGAGTTGAACAATGGTGGTTGAAAAATAGGGTTAGAAAATATGAGGTAAAAAATAATTAACCGATGCCAATTTTCGCGGATCAGCTTAAACTCTAGAAAAATGTGTCTATAACTCTAAAAAATGTGTCTTTAACATTATAAAAATGGTATATGTCTGAAAGAGATGGGTCTATGACTTTGAAAAAGATGAGTCTATAACTATGAAAAACCCGGCATAATTTTTTAATTTTTAACTTTATAATTTATAATTTATAATTTTTTCAAAGGCGGCTTCAAATATCAAAGGCGGCTTCAATTCATAAAGAACCGATAACAATATAAAATATTTATAAAAAAGGAAAAAACTAGAGTGTGTTTATTTTAATTTTTATCTGACATTTTTTTAAAAACAAAAAATTAAAATTAAAATTAAAATTTCTGAAAAATAGATTGCTTTAAAAAATGTTTTTATGAATTAGAAATATCAGAATATTTAAAAATGTCAAAAAAAACTATGTGGTTATAAAATTCAAAATTTTTAATCCCGATTCTTAAAGTATTAAATGTACACTCGATATTTTTTCTCACTTTTAAAAAATTATTTTTATTATTACTTAATTAGTCTTTTTTGGTTTTTTAATGATAAAATATATCGGCTAATTTTGAACTAAGACTATTTAAATATCGATGGTAAGCTTCGCAGGTAATATTAGTATAAAGTAGACTACTTAATATTATATTGTTTGCGGACCAATAATTATAAAATTTATTGAACATGTTTATATAATTTATAGAAAAAATTCCAAGAACGTGTATAATTATTATATAATTATTATATAATTATTTATCGTCGTTTTCTTTAAAAACCCCTGAAAAAAAGAAAAAAAAACCTCCGGCGGCACTTTTTTTAAATGAGATTTTCTCTTAAATCATATAAAATACAATTACTATGATTGTTTTTTTAATTATTTCGGGGAAATGTAAAATAATTCGGCGGGTTTTATATCATTCTGTAGCCTAAGTTTTGATTTTTCTATTTATAATTAGTTTATAAGCAGGCATATATGTTACTTGCGCAGCGAGGGGGAACTATGCTCACTGCGAGATCTTTTATTATTTTTAACTTATATATTGATATTTTCATATATATATATATATAGAGTTTCCCTATCAATATAATAATCGTTGCAATCAATTTAATAATCGTTGCAATCACTATAATAATTATTGAATCAATTTAATAATCGTTGCAATCAATTTAATAATTGTTGCAATCAATATAATAATTGTTACAATCAATTTAATAATCGTTGCAATCAATTTAATAATCGTTGCAATCAATATAATAATTGTTTCAATCAATTTAATAATCGTTGCAATCAATTTAATAATCGTTGCAATAAATAAAATAATTGTTGCAATCAATTTAATAACCGATCAACAAATTTGATAACGCCTTAATAAAAATATTAAGACCAAAGGAATTATTTCTTTAATCAATATTATGTTTTAATTTCGAATGAATCAACCACTTTTTGTATATTCCTGACCAACATATATTATAATTCATGCGCCAATATGATTTTTAAAATAGAAACTATATCTGATTATAAAAATCATATTGGCGCATGAATTATAATATATGTTGGTCAGGAATATACAAAAGTGGTTAATTCATTCGAAATTAAAACATAATATTGATTAAAGAAATAATTCCTTTTGTCTTAATATTTTTATTAAGGCGTTATCAAATTTGTTGATCGGTTATTAAATTGATTGCAACAATTATTTTATTGATTGCAACGATTATTAAATTGATTGCAACGATTATTAAATTGATTGCAACAATTATTATATTGATTGCAATAATTATTATATTGATTGTACGATTATTAAATTGATTGCAACGATTATTATATTGATTGCAACGATTATTAAATTGATTGCAACGATTACTAAATTGATTGCAACAATTATTATATTGATTGCAACGATTATTATATTGATTGCAACGATTATAAAATTGATTGCAACAATTATTAAATTGATTGCAACAATTATTATATTGATAGGGAAACCCTATATATATTGATTTTTATTAAATTTTAATTATTTTTTATGTAATTTTATAAATTTTTGTTCATAGCGGGGTTCTAACTCCCAAAATAATAATAATAATCTATTTTCAGATTACCATTTGGCCATAAACCCATATTTATTTAAATAATAAATTTAATATTTTGAGATGAAAATTTTGCACCAGGTTTTTACACAGGCTTCATGTAGACATCCATAGAACTGAGCTTATAAAATAATAAAAACATATATGAGTTTCACATAAAAAGTTACTATAGGTGGGACAATTCAATATCAAGATTTAACAATATTCAATTACCACACCTATAATAACTTTTTATGTGAAACTCAGATATGTTTTTATTATTTTATAAGCTCAGTTCTATGGATGTCTACTGGAACCCTGTGTAAAAACCTAGTGCAAAAATTTATAATTAAATGTTTTAAAAATTTATATTAATTGTTTTAAAAATTTATAATTAAATGTTTTAAAAATTTATAATTAAATGTTTTAAAAATTTATAATTAAATGTATAAACACCTTTTTAAAAATCCAGAAAAACGTTTATCCCTTTTAGTAATATTAAAATACTCTCAATAGATATTAAATATTAATAATACTATTAATAGATATTAAATATTAAGTAACTCTTAAAAACTTTATTTAACTTAATAACTTCGCTAATTCCTGTTTATCAGTGTCACTCATAATCATCACCATTTCATAACCAACACTTTCATTTTGAATATTCGTGAACATTTCCTTGCAATAACCATAAACATTAAAATTATCAAGAGGTGTCTCAAAAGACAAATCTTCTTCAAGATCATCCGTTTCTTGATAATCATCATAATCCTCAATCGAATCATTTTGAATTGAACTTGCTTCTTCATTTTCTTGTCTCTTCAGTTTCTCGCGATTTTCAATTGCTGATGGAAGAGTTTTAATTGCAAAGACTAGAACTTCATTTAATTGTTTATAATTTAATTTATAAAGTGATTGAGCTTGTTCTTTATTAATTTTCATCATTTCACAGACGTAGAGGATTAATATTTTTTTGTCGTGAACTCGAGTAAATTTGCTTTTAAACTTGTAGATATCAGTAATTGCATTCATCAGGTTTAATTTCATTAATATTTTTAATGATTCTTCTCGATTGATAATTATACAATTCATGATTACTTCAAGACCAAAGACGATTGTGGATATTTCTGTATCGATGTGTTCGTAATTTGAGTTTATCATTGAAATGAAAAATTCAATTCTTTGAGGATCTTTAGCTACGTATCCCATGTTCAGTAAGATCGTCTCGATAATTCTACAACCACAAATAAAGTCGTCATCAAAAAGGTAATCTTCTTCCTGGATGCAGAGATACTCAATTATTTGGTAAATTTTGTCAAGGTGATTGGTAGTCAATAATTGGGAGCCGAAGGTTACGAAGTTGTCTATCAGGCATGATATTTCTTCAGAGACATTTATGATTTCATTTTTATCAATACGCAGAATTATTTGAAAGAGGTCCCACATGGTGTTATCGATTTGTTTAAAGCCGTAGATGAAATTTGATACAAGGTCGATAGCTTCAATGTAGAAATCTGCACATTGATTTTTAAAGATATAGCAAATTGATGGATAACTTTTAAGGTACATTTCGTAAAGAATTTGTTTTTGGTTGGGGAGAGAAAGAACAAGATCACTGATTGTTCTTAAGAATCCTGAAATTGTTGCAAGGCGATCATCTGCATTTTGTAATTGAGTAATGACTGTGTTCGAGAGTGTTTCTGTTAATTGCGGGGCGAAATAAGAAATTTCATTAGGATATGAAGAAATTATCAACTCAAGAGTGTCCGTTAAAGACTCTAGACCGTATTTGTTGCTCATCAAGATTAAGGTTTGTATGACTATCTGGATATTTTGTTTTATCGTTTGATGGACTGACTGGCAATTCATGAAATAAGGGATAGTAAGGACTGCGTCGACTTTTAAAACTTCGGAATCACCATTCAGAAAACTGAGGACGCGGTCTAAAGCGATCGCGGTGTATTCGTTTTCAAACATTTTTCCTTCAAAAAATTGTAGGGAGTAGAGGCATTGTGACTGGAGAAATGGATAAGGCGAGTCTAAGTCTTTGTAAATAACATTTGTAATTAGAACCTTTAAGGTATCCTTTTTCAATTTAATTATCGAATCGGTGATGTTTACGATTAAAAAAAGGGCAGCATATTTTTGGACAGCTGATGTTGCCGTAAGATGTTGCTCATGCTCAATGAAAATTTTAAACAGACTGTTGTAAATTTCAGAAAAAATATTTGGCTTGTCAGTGACTCGATTTATAATTTCGGCAAAGAGAGCTCCTGCTGAACAACGAATATCATTGGCGTAGTAATTGTATTTAGATTTCAGGTACGCGTCGGGTTGTTCAACAAATTCAATTTGCTCTTCATTTGTAAACGCATGGCTTGGAAGAATCACCTCAAAAATCAAAAAGAAAATGTCGTTTAAGATAAGATGGAAATATTTTTCTTCACTAGCGAGGAGCAAGACAAACTCAACTGCATTGTAAATCGTTTCTTTCGTGTCTTTTTTCGAATTAAAAATTAATTTCATGATTTCGTAAATTTCTGAAAAACGGGAATTTTCAAGAAGGTGGGCAGCCATCATTTTGTTTTTGTAATACGATTTAATTGATCGATTGGTTGCCTTGCAGATAAAAGATGAGGCATATTGACGAGCTTGCCAATTCTCTATGTCATCAGTCAAGTCTCTGAGAATGTTCATTGTCATTTCAATGATAATGGAAAATACATCGATGTTAGTTATAAATTTAGGGATGTAAAATCCTTCGTGGGCTAACGTGAATACGATCATGATCATTTTAACGAATTCATATTTTTTATGCTCGAAATAAATTTTAAATTTCTTTAGAATTATTGGACCCATTTTTTCAAAGACAGCGTCGAGTGTTTCACCGCTTCGGTATTTAATTTTATCTTTTTCAATTAAAATTTTCATTGCGGTGATCGCTGCCCTGAACGCGTTTTCATCATTACTTTCTGAAAATACCACCATCGATTCAATGATCCCTTGAATGTCGTTGAAATGCTCGACTGAAAAAATATGCCCCAAAACTTCTTTGTGTGTGTTAAAATTTCTATGGTCTTGTAGCATGTAGTTCATAATGCTGTCAATGATTTGCTTTTTATTTCCGCAGAGGCTCTTGTTGTATTCTGATATGACACTGTTTTTGTAGTAAATGGAGCTGACTTTGGCTACTATTGGATTTGAACTTGCCATGTATGTTTGTGGGAGGCTAAGAATGAATTTTGGTTCTGTCCGAAGTGCTTCTAACTGTTTTTCAGCTGATATTCGTTTTTTTGCGTCAACGTCAATTGTGTCGAGAAAAATTTGCTGTAAATTTGGGTTCATGAGGGGTTGATTGGATTTTTTTTTATTTTAAATTTTTAAAATTTTTATTTTATTTTTATTTTAATTTTTTTTTAAATTTGAATTTTTTTTTAATCACATGGGTGATGTGACAGCAACATAATCATTATTTGTTTAAAAAAATGATCATATTAAAATCATAAGATTAATAAATTAGTAATATAAGTAATTAAAAAGTATTGGCCATTATAAACTGAATGTAGCAGAAAAAATACTATCTATTATCAGATTTCTTATCAGGTATTTTTATCAGATAGATATTTGTTTAACATTCATGAATAATGATTAAATTAACACTAGATCTGTTGAGAGTTTCTTTATTAAATAATCGGTGGAATGATATTAAACTGTATAATTGAAGTAGTTATAGTCGGAGTGCTTGGTTGATTAAGACATGGTCTAATCTTTTATAGTAAGACTCTCCAGGTGGTATAATGAGTTCGGCGCCGCATCTCGACAAAAAGTAGTTAAACTTAAAAACCAGGAAAAACATAAGATAACTGTATCCTGTTGAATCATTGATAAAAAATCGGTATTACTAACTCCCTATGACCTAAAGAAATCAAAAGTTAAGCAAATTAAAATATGTTTGTAGGTGCAAATTATATGATATAAATACATTTATATTCGTTTTTATCACCTAATTTTATATCCAAAACATATCCTAATTTGCTCTCCTTTAATATTTTTTTGAAATAGGAAGTAGTAATACCAAATTATCATCAGCTTCATTTATATAAAATTTAATAATGAAAAATATATAATTTGAATACATTTTCTTAACTATTATTATATATTACATGCTGACAATATCCACAATTGTTAAATTTGTGTGTAGTCTTCACCCATAGTCTTTAGAGCATTGGTTATTAATCTTCAAGTTATACATCACACTTAACTTAAACAGAGATTATTAAACAGAATTTTCGTTTTATCAATGAAACAGTAGTATAAGGGCAATTAGATAGATTTTTAAGATTTTTTTGTCACTAATTTTTGCCTAGAAGGGTCGTCGCACTCATTCACACACCTAAGATAGTCCCTTCTGCGTAATTATGATAAATTTGATTATGTCTTAATCAGTTATACCACTCTGGAACAATTGCCTATTACTAATGCCATAATCTTAAGTTATTAACCGCTTAATTTCATTCCCAATTATTTATTAAAATGACTTTAAATAATTTAAGCCGTAATACTTTAATGTTACAGCATGTTAACCACTGAGCTATGTGGCCCCATTTAACTGTTTTTAAATAGATTATAAAGATCAAGATAAAAAACATATTATATATTACATGTTGACAACATACATAGCTGCCAACCCGGAGAGTTGTCGCTAACCTTGGTCTTTAGAGCTTTGGTTATTTGTGTCCAATAATACGTCACTCCCTAAGCTACCCAGAAGCACAGCTTTATACGCGATTTTCGTTTTATCAATGACTCAGCAGGATACATGCCGTAATCCTGTGGATAAAAATTTTTTAAAATTCGATAATTTTTTTTATTATTCTAAAAAATTTAATTTTAATTTTGATCAAAAAATGACATAAGTCATGATTATACTCATGAATAAAAAATAAAATACCATGACTTGATATAGTCATTTCATTTTTAAATTCACAAATAATAAGAGCTATTGAATAATATATTGCCCAATGCCACCTTTCTGGAGATTGGAAGGCCAAGTTGTTCTCTCAGGAAGATGGACTTTATGTAATTATTGGACTTATCGTTAAATTTGTAAAAATTATTGTTTTTAAAAGATGTTGCTCCCATAAAATTTATTTAATTTTTTCTTTTAACTTTACTTTGAAACAATATTTTTTTCATGATAAGACTTACTAAATTTAGATTTATGTTTTTAAAATTCCTATCTTAACTAATCATAAATTTGTTTCACCAACTTTGACGTTCACCGATGTTTGTGGAACTGGATGCATTAATCCAGTGTTAATTTTCGGGTTGATGTAATATTATTTTTAAAATTCAGTATAACTGATTTAACTTCGTAGAATATTACTTAAAAAGTTTTTCTTAATATTTACTACTATAAAAAAGTTTTTAATATTTATTATTGTAAAAAAGTTTCTTAGTATTTGGTAACATTACATTCGAAGAAATAGAAGTATTAAATATAAAAATTTAAAAAACGACAATTCTAATATTATATAATCATTGTTGAGATATTTAAAATTCGGAGTAGTCTACAAATGTGCTCCTGCAAACATTAGATGTATTTTTAAAATTTTGGACATCAAAAATCCAATTTTTAAATTAAAAATTATAGACAACTAAACTATCAGGTTGATAATTTTCGTTATCTCAGTATGTACTAATACTATATTAAGAATTAAACACAATTTTTAAAAACAAAATTAAAAATTTTCCAAAATAGAATTTAAATTATTTATTTATTTTTTAAGAAATTACCAAAATTAGAAATTAAATTTTTAAAAATGCCAAAAAAAATAAGTCCAGCCACAAAAAAGTGACCAACAAAATAAAGTTTCTTATAAACAATTATACTTTTTTCAATACTTAATAAATAAAAAGGCATTCCAAAATAAGCCATAATAAATTGTATAATACATATTTTGATAATCTTTTTGACAATTATAAAATCAGATAACAACAAATTCAAGATAAAATTCATGTTTTTCAAAATTGATACCATAAACCCAATCGATATGAACATCAGGAAATAGCAAAGATTGATGCCATGCCACAAAGCCGAAAATATAAATGTCATTATGTTTGCAAACATCTTAGGCGGAATATTAAATGGATTATACATTTTCAGAGGGTTATTAGAATTTAATGGTTTGTAGATTGCAATTTTAAGCCATTTATGAGTATAAATGTTCCACTTCCTAATTATTTGACCAAGATTGTCAGAAAATTCAATTTCACCAGGACAAATATTTGTTGCTTTTATTTCGTACAACAAAAAGCACGCGGAAGTAAATTTCCAAATAAAATAATATTTACATCGAACCCCGAAACAAATGACGTGCAGCTTAAATAAATTATTGATAAATGTACTTTTTTTAAGTAAAACTGAATATGGAAAGATTGATGATATCATGATGTAGATAATTGCGTAGATAAAACTGACAAAAATCTTATGAATTATTTGATTTCTACTGATCGGATGGATTGTTATTGTATAATTGTTAGTATCAGTATTATTAAGATCAGTATTATTAAGATCATTATTATAAAGATCATTATTATAGAGATCATTATTATAAAGATCAGTATTATAAAGATCAGTATCTTTAAATTCATTATCTTTAAGATCACTATCTTTAAATTCATTATAGTTATCGATAACCCCACTTTTTTCTATCCCTATTTCATAATTATTATAGTGATACACACCCTTCTCGGTAAAATAAAAATTTTTCTGAAAAAAATTATACTTTTTGTAAAATTTTATTTTTTTGTAATACGAAACCTTAAACGTTTCAAAGTCAATAACAGGACCGGCAAGAATTGATGGAAGGAAAAAGGTGTAACAAAAAAATTCTGAAAAAGTACAGTTGATATTATTCAAATAAAAGAATTTCTGGATGAAAAGCATTATAGTTGCATCTGCATTTAAACTTTCACAAAATGAGTTGAGGATATGAAGTTTAAAATAAATGTTGAAAATCATGTTTATTGCCAGAACTAGATACTTATTTTTTGATTTCAGGAAGTAATTTATAAGTGCAAATGAAATAATTATTGACGTGCTTTTAGGTCCATACGCAATTATTAGTATTGGAATTGATAGATAATGTGTGTTTATGGTATTGTAAAGACTGATAATAAGTGTCATAAACAGAGCTATTATAAATCTTAAGGAATCTTTATCCATCGGAGGGCTGTGTATATTTTAAATTTTAAATTTTTGATCATTTTTAATTAAACTTTTAAATCTTTGAATTTTTAAATCTTTGAATTTTTAAATCTTTGAATTTTTAAATCTTTGAATTTTTGTATCTTTGAATTTTTAAAATCTTTGAATTTTTAAATCTTTGAATTTTAAATTCTTTGAATTTTTAAATCTTATATATGTTACATGCTGACAACATCCGGCTTCGTTGCCACACGCCCAAATGGACGAGTGGGGAATAAACTTGGTAAAAAAATAAAAAAATATAATTTTAATTAAATTTTATTATGAAATATTGAAAATTATTATTATTATTAAAAGCGATAAAATAAATTCTTTTAACTAATTTATTAATACTTCAAATTTTGTTGAAATATATCGTAAAAATTAAACATCTTGATATTTTTCACATATATTTCTAAAAACAATATTTTTTATTTCTTTATTAGAATCATCATTATCAAAGTATTTAAGTAATAAGATCGGATTTCGAATTCGACATTTGTTTGCTCTTCAAAATTCGGCAAAAGTTAAATATACGGTCGGAGGGAAAATTATACGGTCGGAGGGAAAATTATACGGTCGGAGGGAAAATTATACGGTCGGAGGGAAAATTTAGTAAAAGTTAATGATAAAATGGAGGGGAAATTTT